>JAIUND010000698.1:0-56968 GCA_034699125.1 Gisinianus flammeolus
TACAAGTGATATACAGACGGACTCGGTAATAAGCGTAAAGCATAATGTAAAACGAGTATAAACTAAAGAAATTTATTTTATAGCCGTTTAGTTGAGTCCCAGTTGCATTTAAATTTGAATGTGAACAAAGCTTGTTGTTTGTTCTCGTGTGTGTGTGTGGTCATTTTATTTTGTGGAATTTGGCATTTTTTCTCCAGTACTTTCTTGGTTGGAAATTGTTCGTATTGGTTTTTTTTTATCATCCAATATTTTATTGTGTAGTGTGCAATTTTGTATTGGGCTTTGATTGTTTTTATGGCATTTGACATTTTCTGTACATATATCTGTATTTTACGAGGTTTTTTATTTTGTTTTCTTTCCCTTTCTGTCTTTTATCTGTATCACTCGAGCTAATCGCATTTCCAACAGTTCAATAGTGGACTCAACCCGAGAGTTGAGACGGCTCTCCCCCCTTTATGTTTTCTTCTTCTTTTTTTTGCATATGAATTGGGAAATTGGATTTGAAAAAAGTAAATAACAGTGAGAGAATGTTCAAAATGTTCACATGGTATATAGTGAGAAGAGAATAGTGAATAGAGAATGGACGGAGAATGGACGGAGAAAGGAGTAGAGAGAAAAGCGCGGCTCTCTCTTTCTCTTTTTTCTCTCTCTCTCTCTCACACATACTCGCAAGCACTTTCACTACTCTTATTTCCTCGTTATTTATGATCATTGTTGGCAGGTTTAAAAACTATTTTATACTATTCCGTGCGTCTCGCTTCACCTACTCCCAACTCCCACCCCATAATACAATATAACATATGAGCTAGCAAGTCATATATTATACAAACATACACACACACACACACAAAGTATACACGAGAAGAAGAGAAGACGAGAAGACCAAGGAGAAAGTAACAACAGAGGACAAAACAAAGTTGATTTTCCTTCTTTTTTTTCCCCATCCAATTTTTTCCTTGCTTGTTCTTCCAAATTTTTTATTTTCATTGTACTTATTGTATTTTATGTATTGTAGAAATTCACAGACGAATTCCTTTTCTTTTTTTTTGTCTCTCCATTTCATTTTCCATGAACTTAAATCCAATTTATGCACGGACAAGAATTGTCTGTTTTTTTTGGAATCTGGAATCTGCAGGCTTTAAATGAGCAAATGGTGTCCAAATCACAATAACATTGACAAAATTAGGAAATAGGAAATTCCTGGACTGTCCATCAAAATTTGAAGTACGTGTTTCTTTTAGGTATTTTAACTGTCCTCAAATTTGGTATCGTAAATTGGACAATTGAACAGAACAAAGGAGGACAAAAACAAGTGAAATTGAACATTTGGAAATTTGTAAATTTCAACTCAATTTTAAGAAATCCACTCGACTTTCTTTTCCCTGCTACAATTGAATTTTTCTGCATTTCAGAGGACAAAAGAGCATTTTTGTTTCTATCAAAGTGCATGAAACACGTTTCATTTACGTTAAAGACGTTTCAACATTTTTTTTTATTTCTGTACCTTTTTCAATGCTCTTCCCGGAGGAAAACCTTTGAATTCTTTTGTCACATAGCTTAAAACCTAGACAAATCATATATACAATTCCCATTTCATTCAGGAATATGAAGCTCAAGTCCAAGTCAGCATGCACAAAAAAAATCGGATGAGGAACACTACAAAGCGATGAGATTTGATTGTCAAATTTTGAAAGTAGAATTTCGAATTTCTTTACTCGAGATTCACAGAATAGAGAAACCAGTAAAGAAAACAAACCTGCCATTCACAATCATAAAAAATTTACAACGAAAATCTCAAGTCTCAATTCTTAATTCTTAGTTTTTGCGTTTGTATAGTTTTTTTATACATATATATATATATATATATATCTACAGTTGTTCAACTAGTGAGGAAGTTGAGGCTCATTGAGACGCTCTACGACGGTAACGATAACGGTAAATGTAAATGTAACGACGGACCAAACAACAACAATTTATTTTATGTTATGTGAGTTTCAAGTTGTCCACAGTTGTCGTCGTTCCTTGAGTTTTTTTTACACTGGACATTTCTGAGTAGTCCCAATCCACAATCCTCAATACACACGCACACACATGTTTTCTCCTTTCCCTCGTTTTCACTCTCACCAAAAACCCATCAATACTCGGATATTTTGTCGACTTTGAACATTTACCAACGTTTGACTTTTGGTTATGAGTTGGAATAAATCCATCTAAATAAAAGTCAAAGTAAAAAAGTATTTACATTTAACGTTCTCACAATGAACAATATTCCATGTACATATGCATTTGCATTTGACTCGACATTAAAAACTATTTTAATTATAGCTTTACCACTTCCAAAGTTATTACTACATATTTACTTGAGGTTGAGTCGGTATTTGTATTTGTATTATTTGTATTTTATGTTGTGTCAATAAAACTTTTAATACTATGTAATGATAATTCTTTGACTTTATTTATGGTCTGTAATTCTGTATATCTGTGGTTGTGAGTAGTTTACTTCTTCCCCATTTTTTTTTGCCTGTACTTTAGTTACCTTAGATGTGGATATTGATTGGAATTTGTACAGTACACAAACCAAAAACGCGGCTACGGCAATGAAAATTGGAAATAACTCAAATTTCAAACAAAACTTTTATGGTATATACCATCGTTTTTCGTTCAAGTTATTATTGCATTTGGTGTGTGACCATGAGCAGCCGCCTGCACACAATTTACACTTGGTGGAGAAAATGTAGTCAAAACACGGTACATAATTGGGAATTTATAGTCTGTAAAAGCTCTCATGTTCTCAATTCTCAAATGGAAATGGAGATTCCACAGAGAAGAGTAGTGGTTTGACTTTGAGAGAGAGAGAGAGAGAGAGAGAGAAAGAGAGAGAGATTGAAAGTTGGGATTATCTGTTTCACATTTCAAACTTCTAGGGAATTTACACAATTATGTACAATTTCCTCGAGTTCAATGTCCAACGGACTCCGAAACTCTCACAATAAAGAAGAAATGAAGGTCAGACGATAATCAAGGATTTTCGGCTATGATTTCTGACGTTGGAAATGAAATGGAAGTGAAGAGAAGAGAAGAGAGAAAGCGACTTGTAAATAGTCGGAAATCGGAAATGGATCAGAAAATCTCTTGTCTACAGCTAAACTGAATTCGGATTTGGCAATTCTGGTCAAGGAATTTGGAGAAAGTCTAGATTTTCTTCAAGTTTCTCTAGCTCTAGGAAATCATCTCAAAAAAAATCCATAAAATTCCCTAACGAGGATTAAATTTGGCTTAGTCATGTAATTTAACGGGAATTTATCTTTCATGTCTGACTTTTTATCTTAATTTCTGCATATTTACGAGAGTTTTTTGTTGGGAGGCTCAAAATCAAATCCAGATTGTTATCTACAAATTGATGTTAGGTACAAGTTCACAAAAAAAATTTATGTAAAGAAATCTTGAGTCTGTGATGTAGAAAATCTAAGGAATTTCCCTTCCAGCTCAGAAATTCTTGGCGTAATTTCCGGGGGGAGTAAAATGTCATTTTGTTTCGCAATTTCAATTTCAATCTAGAAGAGTTGCAGTGGAGGATTCGAGTTACACTGTATAATCGAATGGCATGGAAGATCAGTCCAGGCAGCTTGACTTTGAATTCTCATGGAAATTCCAGTAGTTCATTTCCATATGGAATTTTGGAGAGAGAGAGAAGGAACGAAAAACTACAAATGCAAATGCATAAACTGAATATAGTTATTCTTCGTCAATTTCACACAAAGTTTCCCCAATTCCCAAAATCCCAAATATTTTAAGGATAGTTCTTTGTTTCAAAAAGAGTTTTAAAATGTCTTTGTGTGAACTCATTGAAAATCATAAAATCACAGTGGGAACTTTCCATCGAGCGAGAAAGTTTGAGGAAGAGAAAGTAAGAGAAAGTGAGAGAGAGAAAGTAGGTGGGGGATCATTGATAATAATTATGCATGCGTAATTAATTACCTTAATTAGAAGTCAAGTTGTAAAGAAACAAGTTGAGGGGAAGGAACAAGTGGGAAATGTGTGTGTGTGCTTTGCTTCTCTCACTGCTTTTCCTCATCGTCAGTATTCCCACAGCTGACGATGACGATATGACGAGCTGACGATGACGAGAAAGGGACGACGACACATGTGCAAAAGATTATATTATAATATCTGTAGGGGGGAAGTTGAGCATTTACTCGTCAGTGATTTTCTATGTGTCGGATGGTGGTGATTAGCATGGTTATTATTATTCGTGTCTATCTGGATGGAAAATGTGGCGGAAATTACAAGAGTTCAAAGTTAAAGAACAAAGTCTTTTCATTTACACATGGAATTAATGAGCGTGAAATTTGAACAAACTCCGTCCACACTCCCAAACCTCCTCGTTTTCATTATTCCTCTCTCTCTCTCTCTCTTTCTCTTTCTCTCCCTTCAAAAGCCCAAAACCCAAAGTCCAAAGCCCAAAAGGCTTCCTTAGAATTCCCTTCTTCTCACTGCTTTCTCTTCTTTACACAAGGAAAACGTCGGGGGGGGGGAGAAAACTCTTTGACGTCTCCATCGAAAACTATTAAAAAATTAAAAATAAAATGGAAAATAAAGCGAAAAATTAAATGGAAATTCCGTGATAATTCCATAACAACTTCAAACAGCAAATAGGGATTCCCGCAGGTGACTTTCAAATTTTCTTTTTTTAATAGGGATTTGAAAAAAGTCATTGCAGAAGCGCATAATATACATAAATATACGTACACGCAAACCCACGCCAAATCGAGTCAAAATCGAAATCTAAATCTAAATCAAAATGAAGATACCAAAGCTAAAACTAACGCTAACGCTAACGCAACCCACTGAATTTCTTTTTTTCTCTTGTCGGCAGTGTTTCACGGTTTGAACTCGAACTCGAGCTCATATTTTACTTGTATTTTTTTTTGTTGGAGGGGTGATTCATCCAGCCTGTATTTCATTCTCCTGTAGTTTTTCCCTGTGATATTGAAATATGGCTCCTATCTGTCATTCCAAATGAATTTATCCCATTTATTTCAATTTAACCCGTCACAGAGTAGAAAAGTAGAAGAAAAAAACCATGCGAAAAATACAGACACACACAGACATTCTTTACATTTAACGTTTTACTCTCGGAGAAAGCGAGAGGGAAAGTTGAGTCCAAGAAAGAAAGGGGAGAAAGTGGGCTCAAACTACTGACAATTCATGGATACACGGGGAAAATGAAAGCCAAAACGTCCTTGTCGTTTTACTTATACAAAAAAAAATGTAATGTAATGCGATTCATGATTTCCCTCCACTTTCACTCGGCCAATTCATCCATCATTCTTCCTGGCGAGGAGGGTCGGGCGGCACTAAGAAAAATTGTTGTATAGATTTTATACTCGTCTTCCTTTTTCCTTTTCGTTTGGAGCTTCTTTCTCTTCTTCTGAAAGTACAAAGTACCCAGCGATTTTGCTAACGCAAAAAGAAACGCCTGTCATTGTCGTTTACATTAAAAAAACCAAGCAAAACATCAAGAAGTAAAATTCTGAGGCTCTGAATGAAAAACCTTTCCAATTTTTCGAGTACTATGGAAATCTAAGGATTTGGAAGCCCACAAAAAAATAAACATACATATATACAAACATTTTGACTTTGTGGAAATATATCCACAGTTCACTCTCCATCACAATTCACAATCAACCGATTTCCGTTTCAATTTACTTGATAAACTCTCTCCCTCCAAACAATAAATTTCTCCACCTTAGAACTTTCCGTTTTTTGGCCCGTAGACAAATTGCAATTAAAAAGTGTAAAAAACTGTAAATTGTATATACTGATCGCGTGAATTGGAAGGGGAGGGAATACACAAGGGGAATAAATAAATTGAGGGGAAATTGGAGGAGAAAGCAACTTTTGCCTATTAGTGACAGTTTCCAGATTACAAGGATTTTCAAGTTTTTAGTGCTTGCACGTTGCGATTGAAATTTTGTCATAATCGGTCGAAATGAGAAATGCGAATGTTCCTGGGCAAATAAAAATGTGGACTCCATGTTTCTTGGGAGGGTGTGTTTTTTGGTTGGAAATGGATGGAAAATGAATGAAAATGTTTTTGTGTGTTCCTTTGCTTGCTTGTGGTTTGGTGTAGAACGTCCGTCCAAAGTGTTGAAAGTCCATGTCCAAGTCTAATGTGTAAAATGTGTAATAATAATGGCCGTAGCTAACAACTTAACTATTATTGCTCAAGCTCTAGTTTTTTCTGGGGGGGTTTGGTTGTGTGAGCTCCTAAATCTTAAAATCCAAATGTTGGATGGTCGACGAGGGAAAGAGAGAGAGAAAGTGGAGAAAGTAGAGAGTGAGAGAGAGAGAGAAAATGTACGGAGAGAATATAAATCTGTCTTTCTATTCTATTATTGAAAAACGTTCGATGGCCATTTAAAACTTTCTCCTCTCATATTTCAAAACCAATTTATTGCCACAAGTCTTCCATTTTCTCTCCTCTTCTTCCTCACTTTCACCCAGGGAAAAAAATCTCTCTCCTTCCCTCCAGCAAACCCGTTTTCGTGTGGGATTCCTCATATGAAACTCCATGAGAAAAACTCTGGCTCTGGTTTCTTCCCTTTCACTGCCTTTTACCACTCAAATTTATCCAATCCGGACTCTTTCTACTCTGTGGCTTTTTCCCTATTGTAATTTATACGACTTGTTCTTATTGTTACAAATTCCACTGTTTCAAATGGAATACAAATATACACATACAGAAAAAAAACTCCACGTAAATAACATATAAAATCCGAGTAAAAAGGTTAATTAAAAACTTAATTAAAACAATCCCAATTTGAATTTTCTGAATGGTTTTCAACTGTTTGTATTTGAGAGTCTAAATTCTCAAGTCCGTCAAACTTTACATGAGAATGAAATCTCGTGGTTGTTTTTTGGGGTTTTTTTTTAAATATGACTTATGACGAGCAATTTCCGTATTTTCCTCTGGTTTCTCTCCAGGACTTGGTGTACAAATCTAGTTAAAGTCCTGGACAAGATATACAACTCGGAATATTATTTCCGACAAGACAAATCAGTGGTCTTTCAACATGAGCATAAAAGGGAATGTGAATGATGAAGAACATGGAAGTTTTTTTTTGTGAGGGGAGGGTTGAGTTATTATTGTGAGCATATTCAAAGGCGTAATCCAAATTCTAGATCCAGTTCTGGTTGTTCTGGTTAAAGAGAGGACCTAAATAAAAGAAGAAAGGAAGGAAGGAAGAAAGAGACAGAGAGTGACTGGGTGTAGATTTTGAGATGGAAAAGTTTCCAAAGGAAACTGAAACTGAAAAGATTTTTTTGGGAGATAAACAAATTTGTGTGGATGTATATATATCTGTACGTATGCATTTGTGTTTGTGTTTGTGTTTGTATGTGTGCGTTAAATAAATATACACTACACAGACGACAGTAAGTTTCCTCTTTTGGGTTCTTTTTAGTCAGAGTCGTCGTCATCCCACAGTTTCATTCGGGAAACTGAGGGAAACTGGGGAAATTGAGAAGAGAGAAGACAGCTTTAAGCTTCCTGAATAATATAATAGAAGCCAGAGCATTTGTTCCCTCTTAAGTCTTTACGCTCACGTCAATCTTCATTTCTCTTTCTCTCTTTCTCTCTTCCTCCTTTTGTATTCCCTCATTCTCTTCTTGTTCTTTTTCACTTGTTCTCCTTTCCTCCCCACATCTTTTCTCTATACTCTTTTACTGTCCCTGTCTCTGTCTCCCTTCAAAAAACTCACTCACAACTCAACTGCATAGGGAAACCAAAATACGCTCACACACTTTCCTACTTTGTCAAATACACGTATGACTTTCTTCACTTTCACATTTGCTTTCGCCTTTCCCTTTGCCTTTCACTCGAATCCCACTTTTAACTCTCACTTGTCTTTCAATTTTGAACGTCGTGTTTCCGTCCATTTTCATTCTCACTTTCTCCACTCTTCTTCTTTTTCTTGTTCTTGTTCTTGTCCTTGTCCTTGTTCAAATTCCAAATGTGAAGTCTCTACTCAGAAAAAGCTCGAATTTTCTCAGGTCTCAATCCTCACACCGTTGACTGTTGAGCGAGCAAGTTCAATTCCTTTTTCTCTTAAAGTTGTGAGTGCAAAATCGAAAAGGGAGAAGAGAGGGAAATGTAAAGTTTGTATGAGGAATTGACGGGCGTTTGAGCTTTGCCTTCCTCTTGGCTTTCTCCTTGGATATGACATTCGGGGGATTTACTTGTACAATTTCTATAGTTCAACCTCATTCTTATGTTCTCATCATTCTCACTCCATTGTCAAGCGGAGAAAAAGAGAGAGAGAGAAAGCCTTTGTTTGTATTATTTGCTAAGAAAATACAGTTAGTCCCAGCATTTATATTATCTGGCCCCCTCCGTCTCACTCTCAAACTGTTTTGTCTATTTCCATTTCTCTCTCTCTCTCTTTCTCTCCTCTTCCTTTCACTGTGTGATTTCTCGCGGTGGTTGGTGTAGATTTCCACGATATTTTCATGCCTTCTCCTTTCCGTTTTTCTTTCTCCTCGTTTTTATTTTATTGTCTTGTCTTCTTTCCCTCGCTTTCTCTTGTGGTATTTTCTAGTATTTTCACTTTGGCCATGGTGGCTTTGTGGTTTTCCGTTCCGTTCTCTCTCTCTCTCTGTTGTTTACTTTGAAAATTCCGCTTTCTCTCTCTCTCTCCTGTCTATTCTTATTTCCTCATTTTTTCCCCTGCAGTGGAGGGTGAATGTGAGTGAAAGTAAAAGGGGGAAAGTAAACTTGTTTTATCTTGATAAAGAGAGAAAGTTTTGTATGTATAGATGTGGTTTTTTTTTTATTTCCTCCACATCTCTCCACAACTCTCCATCAGCATTGAGGAGAAAGCGATGAAGATAGCGATACTTTCCCCCGTGTGTTTCCCTTGTCTTTCTTCCCAAAAAGGAAGGGAAATTTTCTCCTCTCTTATCTTATCCATAATGGAATTTTCTTTTGATGGACACGTGACATTTTTGTTTCCGTCAATTAGAAAATTTTCAAAACTCTCTCTCTCTCTCTTTCTCTTTTTCTGCACAGTTGGTTCAGACATGAACGTCGAAAGTCAGAGGAGCTTAGCTCGAAATTTTAATGTTAATGTCAGAGCTGACGAGTCTCTGAATCAGAGTCAAAAGGAAATATCTATATGGAAAGTACAAATAAGATTTGATAAACATAATGAGAGAAGTTGTGTGCGCGGAGGAGGGAAAAAGTTTGAAGATTGACTTAATTCTCATGGACTTCTCTTCTCCATTCTCATCTCATTATTTACACGGGATCTTGTTGGGAGTTTGGTTCATAAAAGCTGTAGGAATGCCAGAGTTTTGGAGTTTCCGAGTTTCTTCTCGAGTTCTTTGGGTTTGTCTGTGTAAAAAATCATCACAAAGTCCGGCATGTTTTCCCTTTCCTTCCTTCTCCAACGTGTTGCTGGATTTCGTTGCCATGAAACTGATGAAGATGAGTGTTGAGCGCTCATTCGAATTTGAAAATTCAAAAGGGAGCTCCATGAGCATGTTTTACTTTTAGGCAAAGATTAGTTGAAGACGTTTGAGCGTAAGTTGTTTAGTTGAAGATAACATAAATGTTGGGAGTGATCAGAAAGATGATGATGATATGAGGAAAGATTGAGATAATTGGGATAGAAAAATGTCAAACTTGTTTCATATTTCTTTAATGTTTTTTCCATCATTAAAATGATCACATAATTTTTCTGAGAAATGTTGATGCAAAATAAAATGAAATTGAAAGTTACCTGAAAAGATTAGACAGATGTTGAGATGCTCGTTATCTTCATCCTTTTCATCTTGAACCGTCAACATTCAACATTCAAAGCTCCCTTACAAAATTAGTCTTTCTATAGGATTTTCGAAGGAAATGTACTCGTTTCTCATTATCGTTTAAACTTAAATGCGAGCATTATATTACATTGAAGTCATATATGTCTCTTTGAAGTTTAGTTCCTGTCTAATTTAATACCACTTTCCCCCTTTTTTCTCCTTCTCAACGTTTCATTCATTCATTCATTCATTCATTACTGAGAAATATAATACGTATAAAAAAAACAACTCTGACATTATTTTGTTTCTTGTTTATTCATTTGTAGATTGACAGTCGGCAGTTGGTAGTGCATTGGACATGTGGATAAAGACCCAGATAACGATGAAAATGAGGATTAATCCAAGTGGATCCATTGGATTTTTTTGGCTACCAGTGATTTTCCTCCTGGTAGTTCCCGTTCTCCCTACAAGCGTGAGCTCAGTCAAGTCCTCATCCACATCCACATCCACATCCCAGTCGCAGCATCACACTCCTCATAATTCTCATGGGTTTTTCTCACCTCCGGCCGCCTCACTTTCATCTCTCCCTCCCGATTATATAAATGTGAATGACGATGATGATGATGACGATGACATTCAGATCCAGAACCAGAAGGATTTCCCAGTGAATCATTTTTCTAGTGAAACGTTGAGTGGGAGTGTCACTTCAATTTCATCAAAATCCTCTCCATCTGTTTCATCTTCATCCTCATCCGCATTCGCATCTTCTTTATATCCAATCGCATTATCCTCACCCCACGCACCATTTCCCATCAGCAGTAATCATAATCATCAAACGACGAGGAGACAAATAATCAAAGTCAAAAATAATCGGGCTCCTCCTCCTCCATTCACGTTTGAACCCGAGTCAGAACTCGGTACGGAAAACGTGACGACGACGTTCATTTCCAATCCCGCACCCACCACCATCACAACAAAATTAAAACTTAAAACAAAGGGGAAAAGCATCAAGAGTAAAACAAAAACAAAAACAAATACAAATACAAAAATGAAAACAAAATGGGGTCGTCATCATCGTGATGTGTCTTCATTGTCGTCCTCCATCGTGTCGTCCTCATCATCATCATCCACCTCGACAGATAGTGAAAGTTGGACATTAACATCATCACTATCATCCCGACAAATCTTGGATTCAAAATCATTCAAATCCATGTTCAAACAACAAGACAAGTCCCCACATGCTTCAGCTCTTTCATCCTCATCATCATCCTCATTATTGTCCACTCCCAGCCCAGATTTCATGTCCCCCTTACACTGGTTGGGCATTACCCACAATGACAATGACTATGACAATGACCATGACCATGACCACCATGGTCCGAACGACAGTGGAAGTGAGGAAAGTGAAGATGAGGACTCTCAGATGGATGAAGATCTGGACTTGAAGAATCTAGAGAAATCTGCCAATTGGGCAGCAAACTTTCCTCCTGGGGCAACGTGTCGAAATCGTGATAATATGTCACCACTGTCCTACCAACTGAATACTTGTGCCCTGTGCTACTCCTACATGCGAAATATCCTCTCCCTATTTGTCAAAGATAAGAAATTCAAAAATGCTCCCACCCACGTTCAGGATCATCATGGAATGGGAGTCATCCGAGTTATTGGATTGGCCAATAATGAATCTCACGTACGTGTTTTCTCTTTTCTCCCTCCATGTTTTATTATTTCGTGTATATATAAAAAATGTAGGTATGTATTTATTTTACATACTTATAACTGTACGTACCAAACAAAATTAGGAGAAAAAACATTGGATTGAGACGGATTTTCCCTTAGCCAACGTCGAGCTCTGAGGATTTTCGTTAATAGACTGGAAAAAAACAAAAAAAAAACAAGGGGGGAGAGAAAATTGAAGAGTGTCAGACGTACTTAAATCCCACCATCAACGTCACACTCGAGATCTCAATGTCAAATGGAAATATAGTAGAGAGAGAGAGAGAAAGGGAAAAAGGGAGGATAAACGAGGGGGGAGAATGAAATGGGAGAAAGTAGGAGAGAGAGAGAGCAAGAGAAAATTGAGAGATACACACACAAGAAAAAGAAAAAGAGAAAGGAAAGGAGTCGTTGCCATTACTGGATGAAATGATATGACCTCGTGTATGTTTATGCTAATGGTTCTCATGAATAAAATAGGTGGTAGCATTACATTATTCCTATTCCTATTCTACCCAGATATTTTGCATAATTTCATATTCATAATTTAGTGCACTTGCTCCTTCCTTCATGTATGTACATACATTAACCATACAGTGACTATATATATCCTACACTCTCCTCTATTTTCTCGTCGTCAGTCTCTCATTCTCATGCTTAGACACTCAGACACTCAGAATCAAGCCCAGGATGACTCCCAGAATGTACATGATAAAAATACAAGGCTTTTTTTCTTGTCTCAAAAGCGAGGGAAAGCAACAGACAAAAAAGGCAAAGAAACGAAACACTCGGAATTCGGATGTACATTGTATTTGTAGTAAAAGTAAAAAAGGGAAAGTAAAAATTAAAGCCGAGTTTTCATAGTCTACCTCTCAGGTCCTTGGAAGAGGTTTCTTTTTGGATTACGATTACTTCATGTTCTCTCCGTGTATGACATGACAAAGATGACACAGATATGAAAATTCCCACTCCCAATGAAAAGAAATGAAACACCAGAAACCCGAATGAGACCTAGAACAAGGGGAGTTTAAAAAAAGAAGTCCATCCTGCATGTTTTCTTTGCCTTCTTACGATATTCTGACTGAGTTTGAAAACCAAAAGAAATAGACGGGGGGGGGGGGGGGGAGAGAAAGTGTGTGAGAGTAAAAAGACGCGAGAGTTGAAAAAAATAAATAGGCGAGGAATGAGATAGAGACGGAATTAGACGGAAAATGAAAATTCTCGTTCTGGTTCTACATAAAAAAAATTATGCGTAATACAGAGGGAAAGTACGTACGTGGAGAAAGTACAAGTGGGAAGGAAAAGGAAATTGTTTTCCCTCGTGAGTGATAAACGCTTTCTCGTATGTAAACGTTCGTCTTCACACTTTTTCCCATTGTGTTTTGCATTGTGTTGTGTGTTGTTCTGCTGTGACTATCATATGGAGAAAGTCCTAGTTGTTCCCATAGCCTTTGGCTTTGGCATTGGCATTGGCATTGCCATTTTCGACAAAAGTCCTTATCTCCTGATTATCCACGGGCTCTTTAACTTTCTATTATCATGAGGGTTCCAATTTGGGAGCCATTTTTTCTCAGGCTCTTCACAATTCCCAATTTACAACCGGCCTTCCTTTAAAATGCATGCAAATACGGAGAGAGACGATCTGGAGAAATGAAAATGACAATGAAATACAAAATTTTGAAAAAGTACCTACTAAATTTTTCAAGCTTGTTTTCTGTAGGGTTGTTTCCTCCATAAATTTAACTATGGCCGTCTGTTTTTTTACACATATTTGTCTAGTATTTTCTCTTCCTTGCTCTCTCACGTTTATTTTTATATTCATTTTTTCATTGTTATTTTGACTTTCTCCTGGGTTAGAAAAGGCAGCATTTGAGATCTGGAGTTCCACACACAAAATGCTAAGAAGCATAATTTTTTTGGCTCAAATTCAAGTTCCAACATTTGACAAAAATGCAGGGGGGAAGAGAAAATCCTTTGAAAATTTGATGAAACGCGTCATCATTAAACATTCCAACTTTTCTTGCAAAGTTTTCCCTTGGTATTTCTCCCATTTTTTCTTTCTCCTTCAACTTTAAGTTTCAACAAGTTGGTGTCCCATCTTTTCCCTTGTATTTTCTCATCTCATAGTCTTGAGGGTTTTTTGCACGGATTTTTACCATACCAAGAAATGGTGAAAGTTTTTGAGCAATTTAAGTTCGTGTAAATGTCGTTGTTGGGAGTGAAACCGAGACAGATTTCACAAATTTGCATTCAAAATTTGTCTTCATTACATAAAATAATTGAGACGGATTATTCTGACTTTCTCCCAGCGAGAGAGAGAGAGAGAAAGTTGGCACTTTAAATTTAAATTTGAATTTGAATTTGGATGAGTCTAAGAAAGAAAACGAGAAAGCTGGGAGGAGACAACAAAATTCAAGTTTTATATACGATATATTTCCCTCTGTAGAACATACAAACGTTTGAGTCAACTAAGTATACAAAAAACATGTAAATATCCAGCAATTGTATTGTGGATAGAAAGCAAATACAAATACAGAATTCAGTCGCCCAATTAAACAAATGACAAAAGGGAGAAGAGAGAAGATGCAGCCAACAGACTACAAAAGAAAGAGAAAGCGAGAGAGTGAAAAAAAGACAACAAGCTGAGGAACAAAATGAGACTAATTTTCTTTACAAAATAGAAAATACATCAGACCAATAGACAACAGAGTCATTTCATTTCTGAGTGGGGAGAGGAAGCAAAATAGTTGGATTTGTAAAGTAAAAAGGAAAATGTACGTACAAGACAGACAAAGGGAACTGGAGAGATGAGAAGGACAAATAAAATTCGATAAGAAAATGAGAAAGCGAAAGTAGAAGAAGCCTCAATTCCATTGAAGGCGTAGGCTCCTATTTTTTCGTCAAATAATCGGTGACTACAAGAGCCACAGTTGATTGTCCTCTCACATTATCCGTATTGGAGTACTCTAAAACACTTTCCCTATGGATTTCCATAGTGAAATTGTGAATGAAAGACGACTGTGACTGTGGTGACTGTTCAGTTGTTTACATTTACGGCCATTTTCTCTCTCCTTCACATACTGTATGTTTTCGCACATTCAACTTGCACGTTTCTCGGTCCTCTCAATTCTTTCGGTTCATTTGAAGGGTGAAGGAGTTTTAGGTTTTGGGTTTTACGTGCAGGCTTAGATATCGTACTCGTAGATAGAGCGAAAGGGAGAAAGTCGTCGGTTTTCGCGGTTACAATCAAGTGGATTTTGTATTTCCCATTTCGTATTTCGTCTGGTGAAATGTGAATGTCTGTGTGTGTGTTTTTCTGTTGTGGTTAAATGAGGAAACTCCATTTGTTCAAGTAGAGGAAAAGAACCCACTTAGACTCTTGTGCATAAGTGGAGCTGCTCCATTAACCATGGAGCAGGAAATAAAAAAAGCCACAATGTACTTCATACACTTTACTCTCCCCGTACTTTCTCTCTCTCTCTCTGTTCTTTTCAGGTCTATAGTTTTAGCCGGTAGAATTTTGTATTAGTATCCACTTCCACTTCCATGCTCCATCTCACTCTTATTCTCTTTTCTTTCGTCTACTCGCACTCGTACTTGTACTTTTTCCTCATTCGTTTGACTGTCTTCATCTTCGTCTTGAACTGTGGTGTGTAGAAGACAAGAAAAAAAACATACATGGAGCTCCGGTTTTTAGATTAGGATCAACTTGAGAGAAAAAACTTGTAGGGCATCGCCATTACCATCAACTATGAGCCGTTCTCTAGCAGACACTATCATAAAAATGTCGGTAAAAAACACACACACACACACACAGAGGGATGAGAATGAGAACAACCTGGACAAAACGTGTGGGCTCACATCACTTTCATATTTTCTCGTCCTCCATTCGTTTCTATGGATTTCTCCCTGGGACTTGTAACTTGCTCTTTGTACTCGGTACGGGCAAAATCAAAGCAAAAGTAAAAAGAGTGAGAGAATCAAAATACGGACGTAATATTTTAGCAGGACACAGAGAACGGGAGGACAGAAAAAAATATAATAATGAGCTCTGCCTACTTTTACTTTTATACTTTCATCACGGCTTTCTCCATCTTTTCGAACTGTTGTGTGTGAAGGCGAGCGCGTCTGAGAGATAAGACGAGAATAAAGATAAAAAAAACGTGGTGAGACGCTGAGGACAAGTAAAAGTAAAAGACAGCGACCTGGCTCTTCATTGACAATTGACTATTGAGGGTCATGGTTCGTCTCCATGTACACGAGCCATCGTCATACTTTTTTTATCCTCCTCTCAAACCTTTATTCCACTCTTATCTCCAACTTTCTCTTTTCAAGTACGTCCACTTTTTCCTGCCATATTTATGATTATGAATTCACCAAAAACAACTTTCACCTGCTATTTCGCCAAATTATTTAAAGAAGAACATATGTCGTGATTTCCTAATTTCCTATTTTAGCTGTCCTTAATTATCATAGGGATTTTGTTTAATTGTAATACTCGGAAATTAGTTCATTTGAAATTGAACCGGGATTTTTCCTCAACAATTAAGGCACTTGACATTTCCTCGAGTCATTTGATTTTGTCATAAACATTTAATCGTCGTAAATGGTCAAGTGGGAGGAAACACTTGTATTTTTTCATGTTTCTTTATTCTCCACAAAAACTAATGGGAGGAAGGGGAAACGTTTTGTTGTTGTTGTTGTTATTGTAGAAATTGGTTGTGGTTTTGGGCTGTTGGTTGTTGATTTGAAAGGGAAAGGGAAAGGAAAAGATTTTTTTTTTTTTTGCTTTTAGCGCTCCAGCCGTTTACCCATTTGCTGGTTGTGTTTCTGTTTCTGTTTCCGTGTGACAATCTAATATTATGAGAGTTGATAGGGAAGAGAAAAAAAGAGGAGATAGGAGAAATTGTGAGAGGAAGTGAAAATGGAATGATGGTGACTGAGAGTTGAGTGTCAAGTGAAAGCATATGCTTTTCACTGCCACTAGTTACCCGGGCACTTACGCCTTAGTCTCTTTCTCTCTCTCTCTCTTTCTTTCTCTCTCTCTTTTATTTCTCTCTCGCCAACAGCCAAATACTGAATGGTCTTACACACACATATTTTTCTATCCATTAGATAAGTTGGAGTCGGAAGATGGTGGAGAGAGAAAGGGAAAGGGAAAGCAATCTGTGTGTAGAAAGAAAAGGCCGTCCATTCATACATAAAAACAAATCTTTTCCTTTTGTCACGTTTCCAGCCGGGTCCTTTTACTTCCCATTGACACCACTCCACCCAATCCAAAAATCCAAAAAAGAGAGTGAAAGCAAGAGTAAATGGCAGAGAAAGCAAAAGAGAACCCCCAGAGTTTGGCTCTAAATGCTAAATGGATTATACTGTGTGTGTGTGTACTCGGGGAAGTTTTTTTTTTTTGCACATATTTGTTGGGTGATACTCTGGTGGGGATGAGAGAGCAAGACGTTGACAAGATGAAATAAAATAAGATTTGAAAACAAAACCTCGTCTTTCCACTTCTTCCTCTTTTTTGTTTCCCTTTGTTCAACTTCCTCTCTTCTTCACTCCCAGAACTTGTCTCTCTTCTTTTTTCACTTTAGATTTTTCCTCTTTTCTCTCTCAACACTTTCTCTTTTTCTTTCTCTATATTTTGATTTTCATCATCTTTCTTTCGTCTCTCGTCTTCCCCCCACAAGAAGGAAAGTTAAAGGCTCTCGCTCAGTTTTTCAATTGACACACCACACAATGTACAATGTACAATTTATCTTAGATTCTTTCTCTATCTGTTTTCACTTTCCTTGTTGACTCTTCATCTTTTCACTCACAGGGTTTTCTGTGTGTTGTGTTGTGGCATATGGAGTAGAAATATACATGTGCCTTTTTCCCTGGTGAACCAAAGGGGGAAAAAAAGAGGAGTGAGGAAAGGCGTGATGCAAAATGATACGTAATGGAAACCACTCGACACACAAATTTCTCTTGGAGAATCCGGAATCTGGAATCGAAATGCATCTCTTTACTTATTTACGCTCGTTTTATCCCTTTTCCTCTCTGCACTCACCCTCGACATTTGTATTTGCATATATTATGCACAACCGGATTGAAAGAGTGAAACACTCACCGGAGACAGTCTGCATATTTCAATATGAAACGACAACGACTATACTTGATCGGATTCTCCCACCCTTTCTATTGGTTTTCATATAATATTTTTTTGATCGTGACCTTAATGCCGTTTTGACTGGGCTCTGGATTTCTATGATTTGTGCAGCTTTTTTTTGTCCAACGTTATATTTTTTCGAAGGATTTCTCACATAGAAACTCATGTGAAAAAAAAACACGAATGGGTTTTTTCATTTTCATTTTCATTTAAAAAGCCTTGAAGCTCTTACCGGTTTTCTCGTCTGCTTGTCGTTTTTTTTGGCTTTTGTACATTTTTTGATTGAAATTTAAATTGAAATTGCTTCATGTCATAGAATTTGCTTACAAAAGTTGAGGAAATCTACTTAAATTTTGACGAGAATTCGGAGATGAGCGGCTGCAATGAAACTTGGATTTTTTTGTAAGGAGTTTGTAAATCTGGACCAAAAGGTCCAGAGTTTGGCACAAAGAAGTCAAAAGTAATAACAAAGTACAAAAGACTTTTACTTTCACTTTCACTTTCCCTTTCCCTCTCGTCTGCATTCACCTTTTGTAGTTTTTTTTTATTTTGGCAATCAGTGCATTAAAAAATTAGACGAGTCCAAAAAGCAGTGAACATTTGCATAGAACAAATTTCAGGGAATTCCTCTCTTTTGAGAGAGAGAGAGAGAGAGAGAAATGATCTGTGAAATGAATCCAATAAAATGTAACATCTTAACAAATTTCGGAGTAGCTCTTTCGTACAAGGTGAAAGTGAAAGGAGAACTTTTTTATTGTGAGAATTCAGAGTGGAAGTAGAAAGAAAGGAAAACGTAATGGGATTTAGATGTGTAGAGAAATTGAGAGTTCCTGTTCAAATACAGATAGAAGTCATATAAAAAAATTATATAGCTAGAATGCAAAAAAAAATTGGACTTCTTTTACCTTTCTACCTTTTCCTGTGAGCGCTTTCTCTTTTGTGAGAACTTGCTAGTCTGAGAGAACTTGTTACCCGAATTAAAAGCATTTAGATGAGAGATTGAGATGATGATAGAAAAAACGAGAGCGTAATGGTTTCCGGCTGACAGGAAATAAAACTGTCGACTTTCCCTCGACGGAATCCAGAATCCAATGCTCACGTTTAGTAATTTATATGTCTATACTATATGTCTTGACTATAAGACCTTCCAAATCCGAGTCCGATTGTCATGACAACCCAAAAGTCACAACACAGCACACGCCCAGAAGTCTATTGAATGCTTACCTATTTAGTTTGTACAGGGGCTCAGAAATGAATCAAATGTGTGGAAATGGAATGAGGAAATAATAATAATAATAATAATATGTCTCGATTCGAGTCAATTCAATGCCTTCATCCGATTTATTTACTTTTTATCTTAATTGGATTGGCATTTATATCTGTATTTATATTTTCCAAGGCAGACTCCGACTGGTCCTGGTTAGTTATAATTTTCGGAGAGTTCTGACACCGGAATTCAAATTTAATTGACGGAGCAGGAGAGCACAATTATCAAACGGTTATAATTATCTCGTCATTCCTTCCCCACCAAATTTCATTCACCGTTTACTATTTTTTCCATTCTCCCCAATTTCTTCACACGCTTACATTGAAAATACGTCACGTCATTTGGTCATCTTTTTAATGTGTCGGCACGACAATCCCACAATAATTCCCAAAGTAATAATTAAATATTTGTGAGCCCACAATTTCCAAATCTAAAGTTTATTTGTAACAACTCAAGTCGTATGGAAATGTGAAGACTCTTCAAAATACGATAATTAGGGTACAAAGAATGAATCTGATAAAATAAACTGATAAAGACTTTGATATTTGATTGCGATCAATTGAACAAACAAACTATTATGCTATTATGGAGAAAGTCCCCATAATAATTAACAAATATAATTAGAATGTACAAGCTTTCCATGAGAGAATGTGAATGTGAATGTGATGGGGAGGGAAATCAATGCAAATGTTGAAAGCATTACTAAGGCTAACGCTAAGTAACTGGATAACTCTGTTCATTGTCATTACCACTACACGGATTTCTTATTCTTATGTTAAGTACAAAGTAGAAGAGAAAGTATTCGTTGACTCTTGGTCCTATTCTCCTCTACATTTGATCTCCAAGTTGTTGTCTCTCAACTCGTCACTGTTTTGTCACTCAAAACTTTCCTTGACACTAAACTTTCTCCCCGTCCTCACTTTTCTCTCATATATACTTGGACTCCCTAAAAATCTAATCGTACAGTGAAGACTTCAAAGACCAGCATAAATGTAAAAGTAACTCGTTTTCTTCCTTCTTGAAACGAGCTGTCCTGGAAAACTTCAAAAGGAATTCAAATATACTTCCTCCCTCGTGTCTTTTGTCTTTTGGTATTTCCTTTTCTTCGGACTCGGTACAGGCAAAAAAAAAGGACAAAGTACAAAGTTTATTAGCATCCTTTCATTTCCCTTTGTTTTCTCTGCAATATCTTTCAATTCTCATTCTTTCGCATGGAATTGAGTTGTGTTGCTTTGCGTTGCGTTGCGAAATCAAAACAAGAGCATTTTCCTCGTAATAAAAACAGATGCTCAAGATCTCTTTCAAAGGATTTCCCCGCCCCCCAGAAAATCTTGGGGAATATCTGCCTCTTCCTCTCAAATTAGATTTACAATGGTGAGATTGTGCTGACACAAGGAAAGTGCAAGTTTTATAGTGTGTTTGTCTTGGTCTTCGTACCGACGATATAGAGATGAAGAAAGGGGAAGTTAATGCCAACACTGTGGCCTTGCAATTTAATTATACTCAGTGGGAAATATGTGCAGGATCCATAATAATAATATTCCGACGAGTTGTGTCGTTTCTGTGTGTCTGTGTCTGTGTGTGTGTGTGTGTGTGTGTGAGTATTTGCCTTGTGGTTTGTTATACTTTCACTCCCTCTCTCTCTCTTTCTTGCAATAGGTTTGTAATGCTAATGCTTATATTTTGGCTCGTCCTCAGATAAATCACACACGAAATTTAGTTAGAGTTTGGGGTTGAATTTCTCATTGGGGACCAATCTAATGCAGAGTAATGGATTGCACAGTTTATTTTGGGTAAATAATTGCAAATTATTTCTCCTCACCCATTTCATCCTATTATTATTGGACAATTCCCAGTGTACTTTTGTGTACTCACTCTGCCATTGTCATTGTCCTTTCCATCGTCGTTTTGTGCATCCTGCATCAAAATGTCCACCATTAAACTATGACAAAAAAACCTCTGCAATCAAACGTTCAAAGTCCAACATTCAAAACCCAAAATCCAAAATCTGCTGTTTAGTTTTCCCCATTGAATATCGCAGTACAGAAAGTACAGAAAACGCTTGGATTTAAATTCCTTATTTATTGTTTTGTACTAAAATGCTTTGGTTTTTATGATATTTTTATTTTTATGATTGTGTTTGTTTGATTTTACAGGTGATAGCTAACATAAGCGACACATCCAGTCCTTTGCTAGCAACTTTTGCCAATTGGGAAGCCCGGAAAAAATGGGTTCATTGTTGTGAGGCCGCAGAGAAATGCTGTAAGAAAATCCACAAACTTCCCTCAACCGCCATGGAAAATCCTTTTGGTAAGAGTTTTTTTTTAGGAGTTTTATAGGAATTCCTCCTCCTTTTTTTTGGTAAATTGTAATTGTCATGAAATTCTTCAAAGGATTTTTCTTTGACGGGTACAGACAATTGGAGAATTTGAGAGGATGCAAGTGAGAGAAATAAAGGGATATTTGTTTTTGTAATGTATTGTTGAATTGGAGTAGTTGGAGTTGGAGGAAATTACAAATCGTATGAATTAAAATTTACACGGGGAACACAAAAAATAGAGATAGAGATATACAAAATGCCAAAAATGTGTGTGGTAAATACTTACATATCGAGTCGAGTCGAGTCGAGTCGAGTTGAGTTTCCTTGTGAGAATGTATGTGAATGGCGGTAATAAAAAGTGTTTCATGTTTTTGTGCCTGGAAGGGAGGTAATCAATTATGAGGAGTTGATGGGGCATCAGCATTGCCAAGAGAAAGAAGAGGAAAAGACGGAGAGGAAGAGTGAACTCGCCTCCTCCTTTTCTAACTGGATCCACTAAAGAGATGCTCTCTCCAAATTACTCTCGTGGGAGTTCAAGCTGTCTTTATTACACCAAATATCAATCTCTGTCTACTTCAACTATCCTTCAAAAACAAAAAAGAACAAGCCAAGAACACAAGAACACACAGACGCAAAAGATTCTGAATTTTTCTCAAACTTCAAACTCTGAACAACCACGAGGGAAAAAAGGAGTGGAGAAATCGCCACGTGTTTTTTAACCCACAAACATATAATCAGAGTTAAATTCTCCACTCATTACCATTACAACACATTTTCCCTCGACCGCAGACTCATTCTCTGCAGCTCAAAAAACTGTGTGCAACAAGAAATTGCACAAAATACAGATATCTGCACAGTCGAATTTCAATTCATTTCCACGTGCTCTCTTTCCATGTTTGTTTTTAAGTCTTTGACCTTGGACTTTTACAAAAAGTTTTGACTTAAATTGAGTCGTCAGCTTCTATATGAGACTTTCCCTGTAAATTTGTTTAACAAAATATACGATCAAATATATTCCGTTCACGAACAAGTAGGAAATGCAATTACAATAGAGAAAAAGAGCTGATTCGTATATTTGCACACGGAAATTTCAACAATGTTAATTAAATTTCCTTCCTTCATATCAATTTCAATCGGATGTATTTTCACTTTCTCCATTTTAACACATGCTCATTTCCTTTCATTGCGTCATCTCATTTAATGGTCATCGAACTTGTAGCCTTGAACTTGATTCATTTTTTCCCTACCAAATTACAAGAGAAAATATGACAATTCTCCCGACATTTGAAATGTGAAATATTATGTATTCCTTTGTCAACTCGAATTATAGGAATTGTTAAGCAGATTTCGGATTATTTCTCATCAAGCAAGTTCGTTCAAGTTACATAAATTGAGTGTTGAGTTTTTGCATTGAAATCCGTGAAAGCGTTCGAATTCAGCCTAATTACTAATTGTAATTTGATTGACACTATTTTTTTTCTGGCAATAAAAGAGAATCATCCCGGGCTTCAAATTTCTCTCTTCCATTGAATCTCATTTGAAATTTGAAACGTGTCAATCCAGAGTTTTCCTATACTCAGAAAAAGGAAGGAAAGGAAATTGATATGGCGATAGAATTTTGATTTTGATTTTGATTTGCGAGGTAAAACTAGTTGATGACATCCGAACGCAAAATCACCTCATTCTTCAGTCATTCATTCATTCCTCCTCATTTGATTCCGATCCCGAGAATCCACCCAGATTTTTTTTTCTTTCTCTTCTCAGAGGAGAATGAAATTGGAATTTGGTACTTTTTGTCCCTCCAACTCTCGAGTTTGAATTCCATGTTTGAATTTGAATTCGAATTCGAATTCGATCCAAAAGACGCATGGCGAAGAGTTGAGTAAATTTCCACTATGAAAACACTTGAATTTCAATTCATCGCTCATCTAAATAGTTTGTCATGGATGAGAAGAGAGCTGGAGCTGGAGATCCGAGAATCGACATGGAGATTCCCGGGGTAATTAAGTCTCATTCAGTTTTATGGATGAACGCCTTCTCCAGCATCTCTAATATGTATAGACGCTCCTCCAAATATGTGTATATACCTTACGAATACGAAAAGACACTCTCTCTCTCTCTCATTTGACGTTCTCTGCTAGAAAGCAAACGTGGGTATTTGAGCGACGACAAAAGTTGAGAGAAGTTGAGAGAGGAAAGAGGAGAGAAAGTAGAAGAAAATGAAAGTGACAAACATGGAAAATGCAAAATGCAAAATGGGGAATTCGGGATGCAAATCAAGAAGTCTGTGTAA
The DNA here is from genome assembly GCA_034699125.1 of Gisinianus flammeolus. Classification (NCBI taxonomy): domain Eukaryota; kingdom Metazoa; phylum Arthropoda; class Collembola; order Symphypleona; family Katiannidae; genus Gisinianus; species Gisinianus flammeolus. Next base: position 23,552 of record JAIUND010000698.1, read on the forward strand.
TGCAATCGCCGCGATTCCATTACAAAAATGTATGCATACAGACATATATATATATAAGTATGCACACCAATAGAATTCCCCTTCCACATCCCTCTATGAGTACAAGAGAGAGAGAGAGAGACGGAGATTTCCTCTCCCTTTTTCTCTTTGGTGTTACGTATCCCCACAAGAAAATTTCATTAGGGATTCAAAAGGGACTTAAACAAGTCTTAATTTAATATTCATTAATATTGTACTGTGTGGATGGTTGGGTTGGATGTGGAGAAATGAGGATTCTCGGAATCTCTTTCTCTTTTGGACTTTCTCTCTCTCTCTCTATCTTTCTCTATTTCTCTATTCTTTCGCTCACTTTCTCTCTCGAAAATCTGCTGGACAAATTAAATCTGTCCTCATGTCACCAAGCATGGAAATCGGATTGCCTTGTTATTTGTTATGTCCTGAAATGTGTGCAGAAACTAATTGTAGACAGCGAGTTTAGTATTTATATGCACGAGGTTTTTCGGGTTTTCGGGGTTTTGGGTTTTTGGGTTTGGGGGTATGAAAATCCGAAGGATTTTCCACGCAAAGACTTATTGGCTTTCTCTCTCTTCAAATCTGAGCCTCTGCTTTGGTTTCAAATTCAAAGTTTTAGATCGACTCTCCGTTTCTGCTTAGAATTACGATGCCGATTAGCACTTGGATTCAATTTGAAACTCAATCTCATTTGTCTGTAAAATCCTTTCATTTTCATTTCATTTCATTCCGATCTCCGGATTCTCGTATCTCACTCCAATTAAATCCACCCAATTAACACTCGACTACTTTTAAAAAACAGCCTTCAGGAAAACAAACCCTTGGAATTTCCTATTTAAAAAAAACTTTAAATTCAGTTCGCTTTCTTAAATTGAAATTTTAAATTGCGAATTCTCAAATCCTCAAAAATTTGAGAAACCTGGGATTTTTTTTCATATGCAAATATAAATGTTGATATTTATGTTTACATTTTTTTTTTTGTACAGTTAGAGCTCGGAAATATCATGGAGCCAAAAATAAGAAATAAACGGATAAACTTGAGTTTTTTTTTTTTTTTATAGTCGATAAAAATTGGAGTTGAGCGCCCCATAAAAAAAACAATGTGGAATGATAGCAAATATAAATAACAAGCACAGAAAATATGTACAATACAATAGAAAAATATCAGTATAGTGGCAAGTTTTTGTGACCACATTGGCCGCATGTTAGGTGGGCGTTAGTGGATAAACAGGAGTAAACAAGACAAACATGAATGTAAACAATAAACTGAAAATACACCCGGTAAAAAATAGACTGTATATATTTCTACTTTAGTGGTGTGTTTAGGAAAAGGGAAATGAAAAGGAAAACAAAAACAACAAGGGACTGGTAAAAGTATAAACTGTGTGTCTCTGTGGGCTTTGCCTGCATATATTTACTACGACAAAGACAGCTCACCTAAAGCCATAAACGAAGAAAAAAGAGAGCCCCCAAAAAAAACACGGACTGGAAGTCACCACGCGTTTTTTTCTGTCATGTTTTTCGGTTGTAGGTGTGTGTGGAAATAATTTGTACTTGAGATGACGCTCCGAATTTCCACAGACTCCATTTCCCACACATAGGAACTACAAACCTATACAAAACTATATACAAATATATATATCGTAATATATAAATGGAAACTCGTTTGTATTGCGTATTGTGAACTGTGAATGGTGAATTCGGTGAATTCCAATGGACTTGGAAATGAGGGTGGTGAGAGTGAGAGTGAGAGAGAGAGAGAGCTCATGTGTGTATATTTGAATAGATGTGCAAATTTACACTTAATTTGGACCTTATTGTCTGTGTTTTCACATCGTTTCCTCCCTCCAACTATACGATAACAAGAATTCTCGTGTTGATACACAAAAGTAAAAGGGAAGGCTTATTATATCCAAAGTGGGCTGGAGACTGGAGCTTTCCTTTTACCCGTTTTCCACACACAGTTTTATAAAGTTTTCATATTGGACTTGATAAAGCTCTGGCTGTATTAGCTCTAACTTTATAACGGTTGCCAGCTGTTGGGAAAAGAGAGAGAGAGAGAGAGAGAGCAAGAATATTGCAAATTAATGAAAGCAATCGTCCTCTAGAGTCGAGAGTATGTGAATGCAAAATGTGGATGTGAATTTGTAAGAGAATGAGCTTGAAGTGGGCCCATGGCTTTACGCTTTACGTCTAGAAGAGAAAACTGCTCCGTACAATGACAGTCCACATAAACACATAAAATGTATGAAATTTCTTCTGTACTCACAGTGCTTGTATGTGTGTGTGTGTGAATTTGCGTATGTAGTGACTGTACATATGAGATGAGGATGAGAGGCCAACATGAGAAAGAGAGAGAGAGTGAGAGTGAGAGGAGATAAAGTGAGGAAAAACTTGTTGGCACTTTATCCAAACTGTTATCCAATGTGAGGTGACTTCCTTCCTCCTCGGCTGTTTGCTCTTCTTGTCCCATCCTCGTCACCAAATGTACGTGTAACAGGAGCGAGAAAGAGAGGGAAAGAGAAAGAGAGAAAGAGAGAGAGAAGAAACCTTAGGAAAAATAATTAAATTATAAACATATTTGGTTAGAAGAATAAAGTCCACATCATAAATTCCTCTTAATGTCCGCCTTCTCCCTCCCTTCCGCTACAATTCTTCGAGTTCCTACTTTGTCTTCTCTCCGTCTCTCTCACTCACTCTCTCTCTCTCTCTCTCTCTCTCTGTATCTCCTCACTTTGTACTCTGGTTGTATTGTAGTTCCCCTTCGCCCCCTGCAACCTCTAACAACAACAACAACAACACGAACAAGAACAAGACACGGCGGAGATGGAGAGAAATATCAAGAACTCACACAGAGTGAACAAAACCATTCGGTTTTTCCTGTTCTCTTTCTTCTTCTTAACTAGACTTGAGATTGAGCTTTCACTTTCACCAACTTGGAGAGCTAAAACTTGGGTTTGGGGGTTTCATCTCTATTTGGTTTTCCTCTCTCCTCCTCTCTCTCTCTCTTTCTCTCTCCTCTTTCACTCTCCTCTTTCTCTCTTTCTGTCTCTCTCTTGCTTTCTTTCTTTCTCTCTTTCCTTCAAATATCCGTCGACTCGTCATGATGAGAATAATTTATTAATGACGGGAGAGCGAGATGAGATGAGATTCGAGTATTTGTGGAGTTGTGGTGATGGAGTTGTAGATTTTAGTTGTGGCCCACGACCAACAACCAACTACAACTTACCCCATGTAATTATATATTATGCAATTACAGAGCCCACGGCATTGGGAAAGTTGCCACAGTGTCCCAATTCCACTTTCTCTCTTTCTCTCTCTCTCTCTCGTTTTCCTTTCTCACTCAATCCCACCAACATTTTGCTACCTTTTTCATTGCACTTTCACCCACTTTCTCTCATTTCCTATTTTAATATTTTCTGTGTCTATGTCTATGTCTGAGGCGGTAAACTTTGCAATGTACTATTTCACTATTTCGTGTGTCGGATGTTGTGCCTAACCGAGAAATTAAAAAATCTGTGGGGTTTTTAATGGGAAAGTTGACTTTCTCTCTCTCTCTCATTTGCTCCCTCGTTCTTGTTCTCACCACTTGTTTAAGGTTAAAATATGAATATAAATTGTGTGTGATGATGATATAAATGTTTGAATTTGTTTACACATTTTTTTTGGATGGGTGTATAGAAGAGAAAAAGTGTCCAGCGACGTGGGATGGTTGGGCTTGTTGGAGTGAGACGCTGGGAGGGACAAATGCGGAAGCCATGTGTCCACACTACATTTATTTCATGACGGAACCCCCTTCCTGCATAAGTAAGCCAATTTGCATTATTATTCCCATTTTCATTATCGACATATACGAACCGACACAAGCTCAAACACACTTCCAATCCGACCTCAAACAAATCCAAATCATAATCATCATAATCATAGAAAATCTGCGGTGGTTAAAAATGAAAGCAAAATGAATTTTCAATTGAAATTAAAATGTAAATGTACATTGTGAATTGTACTTCGAAATCAAATGAAATTACAATTCCTTGTGTTTATGTTTGTCGTCTTTTCGGTTGGGGCTGTGGACAACTCGGATTATCATATTTTGAATTGGAGAAAGAGAAAACTAATAGTAACGATCATGATCGCGCGAGAGAGAGCTTTTTGTCCTCATTGAGAAATCCATGAAATTTCAATTCCGAATTCAGTGAGCACACACATCAAAAATATGTAAAAAAAAAAAAAAAAAATTCCTTTAAAAGAGAAAGAGAAAATAGAGGAGATGGAGAGACAGAAAGCAAAAGCTCGGTCTGGTCTCTCTTCGTCGTTCTACTGCAATTGCTAATGCCTTCATAGAGCTCTGGATGACGATTAGAAGATTTAAGTAGAAAAGTTCTCAGTGAAATCGCCCCATTAGAGTGATGAAGAGTTCTTGTAATTCCTCATAAAATTCCAAGTAATTCCCTACGGCGTGCGATGCCTTCCTTTTTCTTTCCTTTCTCCACTGGAGAAAGTCCTCTCCTGTCTTCTCCCTCTTCACTCCCCCCACAGACAGACAGACAGAGGCACAAGGACTAGGAGAAAACAACCAAGAGAGGCAACAGCTCCCATGAATGACTCGGAACACCCAAGTCGATCCTTTACCACTTATCCTTTTTTCTCCCTCTCTCTCTCTCTCCCTTTCTCTTTTGTGTGCAACATTAGTTCGTTTTAACGGCTCGGAAAAACTACGTGAATGAATTTTCTCTGGATTCTGAATTCTGGATTCTGGATATTTGAAATAGATGAGCAAATTATTTGCAATGCTTCTTTCTCCAGCTCTTCAATTCTCCAGCAGTTTTTTTTAACTTTCTCCCTTTATCTCTCACTCTACTCGCTTTCTACCCCTCCTCAAAATATTTTCCATTTCCTCAAGTTTTCTCATTTTGTTACGCATTTTTTTACAGTTTTCAGCAGTTCATGAGTTGACGAAGGAGGGTTGAAAATATTGAAGGTTGCTAGAGTTAACTATGTACAAGTAAGGTTTGGAATTGAGAGATGGAAAAGGAGGAGGAGGAGGAGTTTTACAGATAGAATGAGAGAGTTAGTTACAGGCAAGAGTTTTGTGGAGCATTCAAAATTCATTACATGTATGATAATGCGTGGATTCTATTCCTTTGTTATTCACTCAGCTGTCTCAACTCTCAACATTAATCGTATGTCCTCGTCCCTTCGTCTCGTCTTCGTACCAGCTTTTTTACACACTTTTTTTTAGCGCTCTTTGTTCTCTCTCGGTCGGTTTTTTTTTTTCATTTCATGCACAGTAGAACTCTGTGGAATTTTTCTTTGAGATGATGATGCAGTCGTCGGTCGGTATTGAAAGGGAAAGTGAGGAGTTGAGAATCTTCCCTAGGAAAGATAATTTCACATTATTATGCAAAGGGAAGAGTTGAAACGTTGATTGTGAGGCTAATGGTAGGCAAAATGGAAAAGTCGCCGCCCGGAAATGTTAATATTCTTTCATTTTTGGGCGTCTGTCTGTATACACATTGAAAAAGAAAGGGGAGAGGCAGGAAAAAAGTCTTTTGTAGTCCAAATCTCTCTCTTTCTCTTTTGTTGACTGTGTTCTTTTATATTTTTCAAGGAAATTACAGACTTTTTTTTTTTTTTACATTGGAGCATTGTGAAACAAAAGAAAATTAACTCGGAAATGGAATTTGTTTTAAGAGAGGAAATCATCCAGAGTCAGAGAAAGTCAAGTACTTTGATCTGTTTTTATTTGTATTTACAAAAAGAAACTTGATACACTTTCTCGAACTGTATCCAGAACTTTGTGTGTGTGGGGGGAGGGGGGTAATTATTTGGAATGTAAGTGTAGAGGGAAAAGTTGAAGATGGTCAGTATGAAATGTTTTCAATTCAATTACAACGAAGGACGAAAACAAATTTAGATTGGCACTATGAGAAATCAATTTGTACGTCAAAAAAAAAGTGTACATGAAAAAGTGATTAAAATTGGATTCAATGGCGTGTATTTTTAGTTCAATTCCCTTTTGTGATGGTGGGAAAGGTGAAATTGGAGGAATTGTTCAGGAGGGAGACAAAAAAACAAACTTTCTGGGTGGTCTTTTGTTGGATGGTTTGGTGGTGGTATGTGACTTGTGACTTTTTGTGGCCATGAACTTTTTTGTGGTTGTGGTTGTGGTCGAGTGATTGGAATTGGCCGCTTACACCTTTCTCTATCCTTTGGACTGTCGCTACATTTTCACATTTGGCCTTGTATGGTGATTGTGATTGCGATGACGAAGAAACTTGACACTAAAAAACCCATCAAAATCCGGACATTATTGAGCTAATTTTCAACTTGCCAATGTTTAACATTCTCGTTCTCTCTCTCTCTTTTCCCAACGACTTTTGATATTGCGGTAGAAATCTAGAATCCCAATCCAAAATCCAGTGTGGAAAATATAATGACAGAGCAGCGTGAGAGGAAGTTTTTTCTCTTCTCTCTCTCTCTCTCGCTCTCGCTCCACCGCCAATAGCAGTTACACACATGGAAATTCTTGGAAGTTTCCACAAAATCGTTTGATTCTGGAGGATGGGATTGAAAATTTGTCCTTTATTTGTGTCGCTAGGGCTATACGTAACTTTTCCCTGTGGCCGTAACCATTTCATCGTCGTCGTCGTCATTGAAAACATTGGCACTGTTTGTGTCGGGCGATACGGTAGACACATCGAGAGACAGGCAGTAAAATTAATAGGCTGAATTCATTAATTTTATTTTTACACTTCAAAACTTCCCACAGTCTAAAGTTCCAGCGAGTTTCTTCATGTAAGTAAGTGTAAGTAAGTGTGTGTGTGTGTTTATTCAAATAGTTAATATGGTCATTGCCTTTGCCTTTACAACCGTATCCTATTCCTTCTGGTACATATAATACAATACAATACAATAATAATAGTTCAAAGTTTCGCTTCTTCATGTATGTGTTTGTGAATTGGGAAACCGTAGACAAGTTCCAATGATTCACTTCGACACTTTCTCCCCAATTTAATTTCCAATTCGATACATTTCATTCGTTAAATTACAAAAGGAAAAGGAATCCGTAAAGTATTTAAGTAATAAAAAAAGTTTGAAAAAAAGGGGAAATGGCAGACGAGGACACAAAATAAAGTATAAAGTATAACGTATGCAAATAATAAATTAAAATGTGTTTTTTTCCTTTCAAAAAAATACGGAAACACACACAACAGAATGTATACAAAAGAAACGGGAAATGCGCATTTAAATTTAATTTTGAATTCATAATAAAATGAAAATATTACAATATTTTCATTAGACTCAAAAGAAAAACTTGGCTCTTTTCTCTCGTTTGAGCATTCCAAAGCGGAGCCAGTTTTTTTCCTTCTTTTTTTGGGGGGGAGTTTAAAAAAAAACTAAAAAAACTACACAAAGTTCTCGCAAGTTCCCAAATTTTGAAAGCCTTCACGTTTTTTCTGATGCTCGTTCTACTCATGAAGATATTCCAGTTGAGATGTAAATGGAGAGTTTATATAGATTGCGACACACGCAAAGGACTGTATATGAAAAAAGACTTGCATATCAAGATATGTAATGCAAAAGAAACTGTACATGTTTTCCACAGAGAAAAAGGAAAGGAAAGTGAAAGCACTGAGGATTTTTTTTTGTGTGGCAATGATTTGAATTCTATGGATATTCTTATTCGAATTTGAATTTGAAGTTGAAGTCTGAGTATAGTAGTTTTTTCGTGACTGCACATTGTACGGTGGTGGTATTTCCCCATCCGCAGGCATCCAGGGTGACTCTTCATAAATTAAAGTCTGCCAACTAACCAACGATGCTGCTCTCTGCTCTACTCTGCCAGCCAGCACAGAGAGAGAGAGAGAGAGAGAGACTTGAGAGCTGGAGAGAGCCATGGCCATAAATAAAGTAAGCGGAACGATCGGAGAAAACTTTATTCGCCGTAAATATGAAACCTCTTGTCGCATGTCATTTTCCTCAATTGAGTCCCTCCATTCATGTTAAGTTGCGGAACACGAAAACGAAATCTACACACACACACACACACAATACAAATATAAATATAAATATCCTTCATGTACCGTATAAACTATGTTCAATATGCATATGATTTGATAGTATTAATACGAATATTACTACTACAACTGTTTAATATTATTCTACTCCAAAATTCAGAGTCGTCTCCATACACACGAGCACACGAGATGGGCAAAAAAAACTCTGTCATCGGACTCTGGTGGAGTCTCCAGCGATGACAGAAGATGTGAGTACACAGAGTTCAAATACAAAATACAAAATAGGGAAATACGAATATCAAGAGAGAGAGAGAGAGGGAAACCAACTACATACTGTGAATGTGGATACAATGATAGATTGACTCGACCAGTGACATGTCTCGACAACCATAATCTGTCTACAGTCTCCACTCTCTCGCCAGTCTCAGTCTGCCCATATATATATATCGTATATATAGAGGCTCTCTGGAAATTCACTGGGAGCCGTCGAAATATTGCATGTACCTATATATTCCTATTGGCAGTGGAAGCAGCAGTAGCAAAAGGCAATGGCAGTGAAAATATCCTTCATCCTCCCATGCGTGCTTACATTGAAAACTGTGAATGGCTTAAGGGAAAACTTTGCAAAATAAAATTCAAAATGTGTGTGGTTATATGGGAATTGTAACTGCCGGTGTGTGTGTGTGTGTGTGTTTGTGTGTGGATAGGCAGTCGGTGGGTGTGTCTGTCTTTGGCTCTTTGGAGGCAGAAGGGGAAAAGGGAAAGGAAATCAAAAGTTAGGCACTGGCAAATACATATATGGAATGGAAAGTTGTGTATGTTTCAGTTGTGAGTTGTCAGTTGTTGACTGCCGGTTGTCGCTTGTCGTGTGTAGAGTTGTTGATTTTGTTTTGAGCAGACATGAAACATTAAATTGAACAATGAACATTAAACGTGGGTGATGGAAGCATGTAGGCATGAATTTCTCCGTGATATTTCATTCCCCCTGTATATGTATACTGATACGCATACAAATACTGGAGAACTTTCTCCATTGTCCATTGCTCATTCTGAATTCAATTACAATGTTCTTTCTTCCTTGATTGCTCCACGAATTATTTTATTATGGACATGTTAATTGCACAGACTAGGTTGACTAATGACTCATGTCTCCCCACTATAATACGAAAATATGGAATAAAGCATTATTATTATTATGGTATTTGAGACGAGTGGCGAGTGTGTAAATTTAATTTAGCAATTCCAACTCATTCATGTCATTGCTGATGAATGTAGGTATACATAAAAAAATCAATTTTACGTCACATCATTAATGTGTGTACAAATGTGAATGATTTTTGTTTACAGAGAGAAAGTTCGGAGAAAGGTCGGAGAAAGTCGAGAAAATATGGAGAAAAAGTGTGTGCAGATTAAAATCCGAACATTTAACAAACATACGAGATTAGACGAAAGCTCACATGTTTACCATGGAAAGCTGTCAGACTTGGTTTTTTGTGTGTTTGGGGAACACGATGATTGAACGATCCTGACACGCCTTCACTTTTAAACTCCTTTTAAAATCTCTTTGTGTGTGGATCCAAAGAAAAGGGAAAGTGAAAGTGAAAGGGGTGAGAAATGGGGAAAGCAATTTTGGAATTTCGGAATTTCAGAAGCTTGTTGTCGTTGTTGTTGTTGTCTCGCGTCTTACTTTAATATGTACTCAATCCCATTCCTTCATGTTCTATTTTCTTTATTCAAGTGTGTCATTTTGACAGGGTGGAAAAAAACTGCTCCATTTCGTAAAAAAAAAGAACCATGCAGGCATCAAAGGAAAACATATATATGGTTTGCATATTCACGTTTCTATCTAAATTTAAATTTAGATTGATGGTGAGACAAAATGAGGATCGTGAGGATAATGAATGAATGCTGTGTAAATGAAATTAACTTTTTAAAATTGAAAATAAAAAATTCAACTAAACTCTGCTGGAATTTACGCTCGTCAGCCTCAAACAATAATATTATGAATAAATTCGAGCAACCACCACCAACAATTTACCATATATAAAAACATCACAATCCACAACAACGTCATCGTCAACGTAAATAACAATGAAATTCCAGGGAGCATGAAAACTCCTTTGTATTTTCACTTTTGAACAGTGGCGAGAGTCCGGGTGAGCGCGATGACTCTATTAATTAAATTTACATATACTCTCATGCTCTCATTACAAAAATCCCGAGTTTTGATCCATTTTTCCTACTCTCATTTTTTCATTTTCCATTGTCTTATTCAAAAACTCAAAATGTACGATATTCACGGCATCAAACTCAAGGAACTTTCATTAGTACATGCAAAAAAAAAGGCGAGACACAATGACCGTCCAATAAATGAAGAACGGTCAGGCCGAATACCAATGAAAATGATTGGGGAAAAGGAAAATTCAAGGACAATCCTCGTGTACGATAGATTTTAATATTAATCAAGGATTTCTACACACCTTTCCATTTATTTATCTTTACCTTTCTCTTATTTAACTCGATTTTACATTAAATTGAAATCTGACTGTTTTCTCTTCAACCAGGAAAAATCATGGCTTCAGATTATATATTATCTATTTCTTTTGGCTGTGGTTAAAAATTCCTGAAAATCCCAACAACAGCGAAAGTCAAATATACCTAATACAAAAAAAAAATGAAAATAAGCCATCAGAATTTATTTTTGAGTTTACGTTTTTGAGACTCGTGGAAAAGTGTGGAAAAATAAACCATCAGATTTTCCTATCGTTCGTATAGGATGAGAATGAAAATGAGGATAAAGATGAGTTCACACGTACGAATCATATTGCAAAATCAAAAAAGAAGAGGAAAAAAAGGGAACAAAAAATAGAAATAGAAATAGAAAAAGGGGAAAACACGGTTTATCTATATTCCGCTTGCATACAGCCTTTATTCACATTCACACGTCAACAGTTTTCCCTCAAGATTTCCCTTTTTCTCCTTCCATTGGTAGAGTCATCATATCGCCAAAGGTATCTCCAAGTCACTACTACATTTTTCTACTATAGTTTTTCCTTTTTTTCAGTGGGTGGAAAGGCAAGGAAATTCTACTCAATATTGTATTTCTATGGTATGTACGGTGATAACTACATATAAACGGAGAAAGTCGAGTTGGAATCCGAATCCAACTTTGAATTTTTTTTTTATCTTGTGAAATTCCCAACCGCTCGTTTGTCTCCAGATTTCCAAACCTCCAGACTTTGGAGACTCAAGAGAGAGGAAAAAAATAGGAAATGAGAAAATGGGGTTGAAAACAAATCCTGTCAACGAGAGCCAGAAGCAGAATCAAAACATCAAAAGCAACACCATAACAACCACAAAAATGCTAATATTCTTTTGTAAATGGCAAAATGAGTAGAATTGGAATCATCCGGATTGAAATTGGATGAGAAATCGGATTTAAAATCTAACAAAATTTTGAATCAAAAATAGAATAATAAGTAGAATAATAATCCTCAGACACTGGAGAAATTGGGGAATAGAATCCTTTGTTCTTGGATTCCAATCTTTCTCTGTACTAAAAATATGTATTCCCAATTTCCAGGTATATATTTTCTTTCGTTGAAGAATTGGAATTGGAAAGTATTTGAAGATGACGTCTCAAGTTCCCCAAAGATAATGTTTAATCTGGAATTGAGATTGGCCTTAATTTCCGCTTGTCCCTCGTTTACTTTGTCGTTTTTGCATTGAGTCTCTTCACTCTGGTATTTTCAAAGCTATATAGATATATCCACGATAAAGACTCTCAATTTTCATTCACATTCGTGGACTTTGGTGGAGGGTATTGCCGAAAATCCCCCACTTTCTTCTTTCCTTTCATCAACAAACTTTCTCACTAAGACAAAATCTCTTTTACTTTTCATTTACGGCTTTTCCTTTCACAATCCCCTAATTTCCCATCATCGTAAAGTAAAATCAAAATTATTCCCGAATAAATTTAAGTGTAAATCCCAAATCCGTATTTAAATTATTTTTTTTTTGCTTTCCTCATTGAAATTTTATCGTATCAAGATTTAATTCAAAGAAGCTTAAAAAATGACAAGCATCTGGATTTTTAGTATAGTAGCCATCACATTTCTATGGAAACTCACATTGAATCCAAAGCCAAAGTCAATGCAAATGTAAATACACGGATTCTTCAAAAAAAAGAAGAACATGAAAAATATCAAATGCAGTTGCTTTCACTTTCGCTTTCACTTTCACCATCACTTTCCAACATGGGTAAAGGAAAATGGGGAGTCAAAAGTTCTTTTGTCGCGTTTTCTCCCCGCGGTGAAAAGGGAGCTGAAAGCACTATCAATCTAATGGATGAAATGCCTTGAACTGTGACTATGAATCCGAGCCATCACAAACAACAAACAAAAACGCATATAGACACACAAAAAATCTCTAATCCAATTTGTCTCCAACTTGGTTTTCCCCGAGACTTTCTTTTGTGGTGTAGAGAAATTGTGGAGCTTTCACCTCCAATTATGAACTAAACCCATCAACATCAAGCTAAACATATGAAATAAAATCATTTCAAAATTTAAACCTCCACCTCCACGTAATACAATCAAATGACGATGACTGTAAACAAAAATCCTATAAGTACAAGCAAAAAACAGCAACAACAACACAGAAAATAGAGAAAAGTCTTTTGATTTCTTCTGTGTCAGACATTTATGAAAGGGGAAAAGGAGGAATTTGAAACATGGTACATAGTTTTTAAGTAAAAAAACGGGGGATAATCTCATCAAATCTAATCCTAACGCAATTCACCGTCTATGAAACTCCAAATTGCATAAGGTAGACGTCTGACGGGTGAAATCCCGTTAACATTACTCTTTGACTTCCCCCCATGAGAAAATGCATGGCGGCTATAATGGGGGATTTTGTTTTGTGGATTTTCATATGAATGTGTATGAAAATATATGAAGATTCTTCAAGCATCCAAGCAAGGGAATTAAATTAAAGACGAGTCATCCATCACAGATAAAATCGTGGGTATTCTCCAGTGAAGCTCAAAATGATTCTGCGGTTCTGTGATTCTGAGAGTCATTGAACAAAAGCTTGTCTCGTTTGTATGAAACTCTCATTAATTTACACAATTTACAGTGAGTACAATACAATATGACAAATCCCTTATGTTATCTCCCTCTCTCTCTCTCTCTCTCTCTCTCTCTCTCTCTCTCTCTCTCTCTCTCTCTCTCAACTCTCAAAACTCCCAAGTTGTGTGGGCACATACGATATTTTTCATAGGGATTTCCATCCAAACCAGCGGTCAAAATCACAATCAGACAATGGAAAATATGGTGACGATTTCCTTTTATTTCCTCCTGTATTGAAATATTTGACTTTGACTTTCTCCCCAGAAATACCAGCTGTGTACGCAATTTGTGTGTAATTTGTAATGTGTGGGTGGGCTGAAGTATTGTTGAGTTTTGTGCACTGACATTCCTTTCCTTTGTTAAAAAACCTGGCTCTCTCTCTCTGTTTGTCCAGCCAACTCCTCTTCTGTTGCTTTTACTCCAGGCTTTCCAGGAAGTTGAAAGGAACTCAAGACAATTGAACCAAACCAATGAGAGTAAAACAAACAAGTAGTACAAAGTGTACAAAAGAGGAGGGAAAGTGTGAGGAAAATCATGCACAAAACCTGTGACTGTGAGAGGGGGAGAAAGTTAAAAGAGAAAGTATGCAACTCAACTTGGAACTCTTGGAACTTGGAACTTGGAACTTGGGCAATGATAATATAAATGTGTCAGGAAACAATGTAACGTCGTTTCACTTTACAAATGTCTCTACATTTTTCTGCTGCTTCTCTCTCTCTCTTTTTCTTTATCTTCACAGTCATAAGATAACTTGGGAATGAAAATAAAAATGCAATGCATTCCAATCCCATGAAAATAAGAGAAGAGTAAAAGTCAAACCATCCTATGTTTTTCTTGGTACAGTTTCTTTCGTTTGCTTTTCTTTCTCTCTTTCTCTGTTCCGATCCAAAACTATGGAAGGAAAACTCAAAAGTTTACACTGTCACTCGTCACTCTCGTTTATGATCTTCCTGCAAATGCAATGGGGAAATTCCCCATCAAATTGTCAACAAAAGTCGGGGGAAAAGTCTATCTTAAATTCTGCATAGAATTCAGGAAATTTCAATTTCATCTCTCCATTGAAATCTAATGCCAATGAAATGAAATTGTGTTTGTGATTGTTTAAATTTCTCTCCTCGCTATTCCAATAAAACGAAAGGAATCCTTTTAATTGGCTCATAAAGAGTCAGTTTTTTCATGTACAAATTCCGTTGTCTACAATTTAAGGGAAAATCAGAAAGTCTCGTTGGAAGGAAATATATTTTGTATTTTGTCGTTCAAAAAAAAATAGCAAATGAGATCAAAATGAAACTCAAAATAATGGGAGTCAATTAAGGCATCTTCAGTGGTCCGTAATCTTTAACTCTTATCCACTCAATTCCGGTTCCAATGCTTCACTTTGACTTTCTCCACCACCAAAATCATCCAGAGTTTAATTAAATGAACATGACAGACATTCACTCTCTCTCTCTCTCTCTCTCTCGACAACTCCAACAGCAATACCAATACGAAATACTGAAATACCCAAAAGGAAATTGTATTGACTTGATTGCCTTTCCAAATATCGGCGTTAAACAAATAAAACTATAGCAATGGTGATGGAGTTAGCGATAGCGATAGCAATTTCAATGTATTGATGATTTCATCTAACGATGAGTTTGAGGTCTTGAGTTTGCCAGAAAGAGAAAGAGAAAGTGAAAGAGCTGGAGGACTTTTAGATTGAGATTGTTTGGTTTGATTTTCACTCGACTCATTATTGCCTCGTTCCCTTCCTGAGCGAGTGAAAGTCCTCAAAGTCACATCTTACAATTATTCTTCGGGCTGTCGCCTGTAGCTTATATACTCGCCCTCGTACACATACTTTCATCCTTTCCAACCACCGTGAGATTTTAGATCCAGATCTAGATCCAGATCATTCATTGTATTTGTTTAAAGGACTTTCATTCTCATCTCTCGTGATAGTTCGTTTTTCCACTTGAGAATATTTTTTCAAGGGTGTTCAAGGGAAAACCCCTTCGAGTCTTTGTATAGACTTGAAAAAATATTGAAAAATATTATGCAGAAAGGAGGAATTTCCACTGTTCGTAAATTGATTGTATACTATCTGTATTTACATCGTTTGGCCAATGTTAATCTTTAAGAACTTAATACAGATATCTGATATACATATACAGTTGATTGTGAGAATTTGGGATGGGAAATGAGTGTAAAAAATCATGAGACATTTTCTTTTTCCTAGTGTCATCTCACACTGATCACGAATGGAAGTATAATAATGGGAGGAAATAATCATAAAATAAAACATGAGAAAATCCAGCTGCTCGGGGACTTTTATTTACATTGTTTGCCATTGTCATTTAATGTACACAACTAAAATGAGTTTATATGAGTAGGATTTCCTTGTAATAAACCAACGTTTGAAGGTAGATTCAAACAATTCCCAATATGTATAATGAAGACGTCTTTAAAATAGGATTTTTCCTTTGGTAATGTTTTCGGTTTGCGATTTTGGAATCAAAAGTATGTATGTACAGATATTTGAAATTATGGGATTGAAATTGGAATGTAAACGTAAATAAATGGTAACGTGTTGTCGATTAGTTTAATTTGGGATGAAGCCAATATGGATGCCAATAGATGTGGAATTAAGGACCAATAAACTCAAACTACACGCTACACAAAAACCAAACTCCTGCTGCTTTATATGACTTTAACGGGAAATTCTCCCCTCTCTCTCTCGCTCTCTCTCGCTCTCTCTCGCTCTCTCTCGCTCTCTCTCTCCCTTTTACGACAATCGTGTAATCTTTATCTTTACGAGGATTTTCATTTCCTATGAAATTCATTTTCATTTTTTATAGACTCTAAGCATGTGCTTTTATTTCCCAATCAGCTGTTTTCCTCTCAGAATATATGTTGAGCCTCACTTTAGTCAAAGACACTTTTTTTCAAGTCAAATTTGAATTTGAACATTCCTCCGTGTCATTTTCATCTTTTTGAAATTCCATGACGTGTGAGGATTTTCCCTTCCAAAAAATACACGTAGTAAACTTACTTGTTGCCCACTTTCCCAAAAACTGTTTCTAAATACAGATACTCCCCCCCCCCCACACATGATAAATAAATATGCAGTTCTCACTCCTCGCCGTTAAATTTATAGTCTCCATTTTCTTTGGAGAAAGAAATTTGATAATCTACTATATATGTAAAGAGGTGAATTTAATATTTAAAAACTCCCATCTCAAAGAGACAGATTTCAAATCCGGTTTGGGTATGGTCTTAAAACTTCGGAGCGTGTACACAAGTTTCGATGATTTTCATGCCATACCAAACATACTGACAAACAAAATCTGTTATAAAATCCTTAAGAAGTGTTTAAGAAGGGTTTATGAAGAGTTTCCTGTGAAACTACAGATATATAATACTTTTGATGCTGTGCAAAGTTTAAAAAAAACGTTTGGCAGCTGTAAATGTATAATGATTTAGGACTTAATTCCACTGATTGACACTAATGACGGCCGACAACTATAAATAAATTCTCCAAAGTCTCGAGTCGATCCCAGTCAAAATCAAAATAAACCTTGTGACTGTTTTTTTCTCTGCTGTTTTGCACACTCTGCTTTGCTTTCCCCTTTCATTTTCACCTGCGTTTTCCGGCTTTCAATTCCTCGTTTGTACGTATATTCTGTATACATTTTTCTATCTGTATTTACATAGCACATTCAGACTAATTCCACTCAGACTTTTTTGATTGTCGGTAATTCGGAATTGACGCTAATTTAATTGGGAGGACTGCATAATATTTGCAAGAATTTGAGAATTCGCATTTGACTTTTCCAAGAAATTAATTCATTCTGTATTTGAATTTCCACGTTTTACAGATACTTTTTTGACTGAAATGTAAAATCAAATGGAAATTGAATTGATTTTAGATTTTGGAATGTTGGATTCTCGGTGGTTAAATTTCGAGTGTGGAAGTGTGGAAAGTTTATTTTATTCTGTAGTAAAAATAGGTATAATTAACATGATCCAGTTTTATGATGAATCATTTGACGACGCTCTCGTTTCTGGCTCTGGATTGAAACTTCAAATTTGAATTATCGTCATCATCATTAGTGGTTTGTGGTTGGAGTTCAATTAAACTAACGATAAGAAAAAACATGTACAAGTGAGGCCCAGGTAAAATGGAATGGAATGCGGAATCATCCAAATCCTAACCGTGTGGTTTCATGGCTGCTTAAATGGGAATTGAGGAACGACGAGAGACGTTCCAAGGGAGAAAGTCCCAATGCTAAATAGTTTGGTATTGGAAAATCGATAGATGTCAAAATTTTGTTACATTGACGAGTTGACGACGGACGACTCACTTTATTTAAGTCGAAGGAAAAGGAGAGAGGAATTCAGGATTCGAATCGAATCCAATACTTGGAATTGTATATAGGGAAGTTGGAAGCAGTACGTAATTACACTAGTAAACTAGTAAATTGAGACACTTAAATCTAAAATCCTCTTTCAATTGCATATAAGATATTTCACCATGTACGAAGACAGCGACGATGGACCGACCACACCATGTAATCAAAATGTCAAAAATCAACAGTAAATCCCATCGTTTGTTCGAGTTGGAGTGTTTGTGGTGGGTAATTAAATTGATAACATGGCGACGACGAAGCTCGTCACTTTTCAATTCCAACTTCGAAAGACTTGGAATTTCTTCCTTCCTCCCGAATTCTTACCCTTTCAATTCCCTTGCTCACAGTTATCTATCCGAATACAAAATTATTAAGGTAAACATGGAGGAATCCTATCTTCAAAAATCTGTAGTGATTCTCCCTGGAAACTTGACAAAAAAAAACCTAAACCGGAAATTGAAACCTGACAATTTCCTCCCTCTCTCTCTCCCGGAAACTGGACTCATAATAAATTTCCAATGAACAACAATCCAAGTCCAAAAATTGAGCTCAACTAAAAATCCTCTATTGAAATTTTTCACGCAGCGAAGTGAATACACACCTTAAATATTAAATAATTTGTCTTGGATACAAAACAAATGGGAAAATCCCACTTCAAAGTTCAGCTTTCTCTTTCCCTTTCTCCACACTAAAATTAATCCTCTCCTCTTGACTGTCTCTGTCTTTGTCCCTACACTAGAGATACATAGTCTGTAGTCTGGATTTAATGTTTGAAGTTGTGGATGGATAAACAGGCCGGATACTACTTTTCACTTTTTTGCATATTAATATGTAGAAAGACATGGGCTAATTTATAGAAAAAGTTAGAAGTCTGTAAAAAAAATTGCAAATATTTTAAATTAATTTACAAAGTTTAGTTAAATTCAAGCAAAATATAAGTATGATGATTTCTTTCTTGTGATTTTTGAATTACAAAATCATCGAGAAACGCCGTGGCGCCAAAGCGGCCAAAAAGGAAAGCCCCAATATCTCGACTTCTAGATAGTAGTATCCGGCCCGTTTATCTATCCACAACTTCATTTGATCTCTTCCCAATAGTGAACAATACATATTGTATTGTAGTTTTTTACCCACTCTCTTTATAGTGAGAGCATAAAATACCCCAAGAGAAAGGGAAAGAGAGAATTATGATGAAGATGCTTCACTTAATCCGTAATTGTAATGGCACGCAATAGCAATAGCAATGGTAATGGTAATGGCAATGACAAGGGCATTGGGCAATGAGCAAAGCCGTTTTACTTTTTACTCCTATACTCCAAATTGCTAATAGTAACGGGTAATCTACAGCCACTTTCACTTTCCCCATCTCCAGACTAACTTTGTTGTATTCGTATTCCTCTTGAATATTGTGCTGTGTGTGTGTGTGTGTGTGTGTGATGTAGTTCTCATTTTCTCGTAAATCTTACACTTGAATAATGTTTATGAGAACGAGTATAAAAAGGGAAAGTCATAGTGTAGATGACTAACGATTAGTATTAGTCTCACTGCACTACACAACAGCCAAGTATGTATATATTTATGTTGCCCCAGGATAAATAGTAGTTGAACTTTCTCTTCAGTCCTCAGTCTATTCCATATTCTACATTCTATAGTCTTTACT
The DNA here is from genome assembly GCA_034699125.1 of Gisinianus flammeolus. Classification (NCBI taxonomy): domain Eukaryota; kingdom Metazoa; phylum Arthropoda; class Collembola; order Symphypleona; family Katiannidae; genus Gisinianus; species Gisinianus flammeolus. The sequence continues at coordinate 42,762 of JAIUND010000698.1, forward strand.
GGTCTTCATTCCAGAATAGCTGATATGTACTCTGAATTCATGTACATTAACATTAGTAGAATGTAGACTGGAATAATAGTAATGATATAATTCTTAACCTTGTGTGACATTTCAAATGGTCAAATTTCGTACTTTGTCCTTCTTCGCTCTTCATTTTGCCCTTTCTCTGGACAGAGTCTGACGATGAGTCTGAGTTTGAGCCTGATGATTCTGAAAATTCTGATTATGGGGATGAGGAAAAGTCTTTTAATTATTGTGTAGAGATTTCCTCTCGGATTTTCTTTCTTTTTTTTTATTAAATAAAATCCATTATGATGAGATTTAGATAGAAGTATCAAAGTTTTGGGCTTAAGTTTCCTTCCCTGGAGACAATGAGAGAGACTTGAGGGAAAGTTGAGCTTTGTCTGTATCGTACATACTGTGTCTTGAACATTCACATTTTTTTTTACATGGAAGCAATTCAGAAATATTATCTGTATATTTCCAATGTTACACCTTGAATTCTTTCCTCGTGAGTGGGGGGATTTGGAGAAAGTAAAAGAAGAAGATAAAGTCCGGGTTTTGCACACATAAATACACGAAGAAATTTCTATATTGTTAGTACATATGAATTTATGTGTGTGTGTGTGTGTGTGTGTTTGGAGTGAGGGAGCATACGAAAATAGGAAAAAGCAAATAGGAACTAAGAGAATACGCTGTTACTCTTATACTGAAGCGACTCTTCATTTCCTGGAAAAGATTAAACTCCCTAGGAGCTACTAGCGGGTGAAAGTACTAGATCATTCCAAGAGAGCAACTCACTTATCCTTTTACTTATTGTACTTGTGTGTTTGAGTGTGTGTGTGTGTAAGAGAGAGAGAGAGAGAAGAGAACGTCAAAGCAAAAGAGGTTTGGCCTTTACGTGCAGAGTACAAACTTCCAGCAGATCCAGATTTACCAAAGAGTTAGCTTTGAAAGTTACGACCACGGCCAGGATGAGGATGAGGATCAGACCACCACTGCCATGGCCATGGCCACGAAACAATAAGTGCCCATAGGAAATCTCATAGCCCATCGTTTTCTCTTTCTCGTACACACAAACTTATCGTTAGAATAAGAACAACAAAATGTGTCATCCTCTTTTCTTAAATGGTCAATTCTCAATTGTCATTTTCTCCCCCTCCCGGTTTCATTTTATGGTGAGTGATTGTGATTGTAAAATATGAATTTATGCGATGACCCTCTCCTTCCTCTGATTCCCATTACAATACGATACAAATTCTGACTTCTCTGACTCTTGTTTTGTTCTTTGGTGTTGGGAACTTGAAAAGGGAAAAGAATTGAAAAATGTTGTCCGTGAGCCATTGTTTCTTTCTCTCTCATTTTTTGAGCTCTGAACTGAGGAGAGTCAAGTCGTTTAGATTTATTTGTGACCTCAACCGTATTTACAGTCATAAATAGACTTGACACAAACATAGATTTCACCATTCTCCTTTGCTTTTTCTTTCTTTTTCTTCACTTTCACTTGGATTTTGGATTTGTATAGTTGTATGTGTGTACATTGTGTTGTGTTGTGTTGTTCAGAGTGAGATTTACGTAGAGTAAAAAAAAAAGTCCTTGTATACGTAAGTTAAGTTGTGTTTGTGTGAGAGTCGATTCTTCTGGGGGAAAGTACACAAAATGTGTACAGGGAAAGACAAAAAGTCCTATATATTTTCCCGGTTCTCTCTCGACTGTTGTCTTGGTACAGATTCCAAAGCGGTCCTGAGATTTCTCTGCCTCTGACTTTTCCAAGGGCGTCCTCACGATAACTTGTGAGCTGATGGCTTAAGGAGAGCTCATGTAATAAAACCTAAAGACAGAGCCAGCGAGAGAGAGAGAGAGACAGAGAGAGAGAAAGAGAGACTGTAATATAATAATAACTCTCTTCATTTCTATTCCACGACCATCGTTATTGTTTCCACGAGTGTATTATACATCAACTGTAGTCTTATTTTATTTTATTTTATTTTACTTTCTATACTGTCCTCTGTTTTCTATCCTAGATCATCCTTATCCTCAACTCCTCTCTCCAAACTCAACTTTCCAACCTTCTTCGTTCATTTATATGTACAGAGAGATTCTATTCTCTCCACGTTGTCCGTAGTCCCGAGTTGTGAGTTGTCAGTTTCCCCAGTTTTTTTTTTTTTTTTTCAGTCTCCTTTTCCATTTTGCTTGACTTTGGTAGTACTCGCAGGAGTTTTGTGTTGTTCATAAGTATTATATCAAGCCTTGTTTTCAGTTTGGCCGTAGGACGTCCAGATTATTTTGTTGACTGTTTTTTGGGTCGTGCCTGTACAGCAAACTAGGACTAGAAATTACATGGGTGAAGGCAAACTCAACTCCAAACAGAAACAGAGACAGAGGACAGAGAAAGAGAAAGCGAAAGGAACATGACATTTTTTCTCGAAAAAAACGCACCACTCACAACAACATTCACGGAAATTAACTAGGCCTCCAGCGTCATCATAAAATTGTAATACACAGTGGATTTTCCTCTTCCTCATATATATTTACGATACTTCAAATGTCACATTGCTCAAGTTCAACCCACTTGAAAACAAAATGGTTAACTCTCCATTTAAATCCATTCACACGTGATAAAAGGGAGGTGGAATTTATGGAAGATTGTAGATTAGAAATTTCCAATTTGGACTATGTTTTTTTTTTTTTTTTAGTATTTTGAGGATTTTGAGATGGTGTTTGGGTTTTTGTTGGGAAAAAGTACTTAATAAGATTTTCATCTTATTTTTCAATTCAAAATTCCTGATAGTTTTACCAAGGGGAAAGGAATTCCCTTGAAGATGCATGGTATAGAAAATAATGTAATAAAAATATATACACGTACACACCACACAAATAAATACGGTGTAAAAACATATGGAGATGCCGAATCCATGGATAGATATAATATAGCTAAGCTCTGACGGAGGGGAGAATGAGGATGAGGATGAGTGTGAGTGTGTGTATTACTATCACATCAACATAAGATCACCCATGGCCCCATGATAATTTAATTTACCTTCGCTCCACTCAACTTTAATGGATATTGCATCTCAAACTACACACATAGCTATATATGTTTTATAGAAAATTGTTAAACTTCCCATTAGGCTCTATTACCGCTATTAGCTCCAAGTCCTCTTCTTCTTCTCGTTTTCCCAATGGATTCCCTAACTATTTCCCTATTATTCACAAGAAATCCACTTTCACTTTCTTCCCGCGTTCATTCTATTTTCTTTCTCTTTCTCTTTCTCTCTCTCTCTCTCTCTCTCTCTCTCTCTCCTTCCCGAACGGGTTTTCTCTCGCTTCTCATTCTATATATAATATTGTAATGTGTACATCAGAAGGGGATCGACAATAGACAATAGAAATCCGCCTGTAGAATGTAGAATGTTCGATGCAGAATGTCCAGTACATACTTTAAGGGAAATGATGGAGAAAAAGAATGAAGATTGAAGAACAAAAAAAGTTTGAAGATTTTCTATAGGGAGGGAAAAGGAGAGAGAGAGAGAGAGAGATAGAGAGAGAGGAATGGAAAATAGTTTCATCTTCATGAAACTCTTTTTCCTGTCCTCCCCTTTGATATAGACATGGACATAAATATAAAAATAAACAGTACAGAATAAAACGTGTAGGGAATGATCTCTCATCCCTCGCATGTATAAAAAATAAGAGGCAGAATGGCCACTTACTCTAACTGTTCCAATAGCGAAAAAAAAAAGAAGTAGGTAGAGAGTGAAAGACACAGAATATACAAAATACAGAGATTCTCATTGAGTATTGAGAATCGGGGGAGAAAGCGTAATAATTCTATTTGTTCAAACTCAAAGTGGAACGATAAGCGATGAGAATGAGAATAAAAGAAGAAGAAAAAAAGGAAAAGGGGAGAAAGTACTGTGAGACTAAGACTGCGATTATACTCAGGACCAGGAGAAAAAACAGTTGCTGGACCCGGATTTGCTGGATGAAGACGAAAGATGAAAGATGAGATTCGGAGAGGGAAAAGTAATAGGATTTTTTTTTGGCAATAGTCTTCATTTGTCATTGGGATGAGATGAAATGAAAATCAATTGAATAACCAACGAATGAATGGATGAATGAATGAATGTATACAGATATGTCAAATTAACAAACTTAATCCAACTAAATGCTCCGGAATTATGTGTACACTACCAATGGAGACTGTCAAAAGCTATTTTTTTACTGTACGCAAGCTATGTAGAAATGAAATTTTGTTGCATTTTATTATTGATTTTATTTAATAATATCTCTGGTAAAAAAACAAGCATCTGGGCCAAATTCTAATAACCGAATGAAATATCTTAGATTTTAAAAAACTGTTGTTGGGGTAATGTGCGCCTACATTTTGTGAACAATTAAAAGATATTATTATGAAATTATGAATAAACTGTTGATAAAGCAAAGCAAAGAGAGCCTTAGAGTATATATAACATGTTATATATACGCTCACTCTAAGAAGTGAGCGTCTTCAAGAAATAAAAAAAAGTTCAGTTCAAAAATAATAAGAAATAATCGTTGAGTCTCTGCTCCTATGCAATACAATACAAAGCAAAACACAAATACCTACAACAATTTGTGTGCAAAATGCTTGTAAAATGTACGCCAAACAAAATAGGAGACATTTGAATTTGCGAGGAAATAATAATTATAATAATGGAAAACTGAATCTTCCGAGTCCAAAACTAAGGCACATTTTGATGAAGAAAAACAGAATAGGAGAAATAGAAAGTCGTAGCTTTTTACACAAGATCACTGGTTTCCTTCAGTCTTACTCAAAAACTATATAGCAAATCAATAAACACTATATACAGGAAAATGTTTGGAGGGTCCATAGCGGATCAGATTTATAGTGAAAAAAAAGACGAGGGTTCTTATGGAAAACCGATAAAATTGTCTAAACTATTATTTTATGAAGACTTGGCCAAAGAAATATTCCAATATACTCATTTCAATCAAGTTGAATGTGCAGCTTTACTCAAAATGCATTGTCGACTGAGTGCCGTTGAGAAATTAGATCGGATGAGAATGAGAAATATCCTGTACATTGCTCTAGGTATTGGGAAATTACCATCAATTATAAAATCCACATGGTATAAAAATTAAAAGGGATTTTGTTTTTAAGAAAGAAAGTTGTATTGGTATTTTTTTGCTCTGTACATAGACATTTCAGATTCTTTCATGTTAGATCGCATTTTTAGAGTCGCAGACAAAGATGACGATGGTATTGTAAGTTCAAATAATAATACGTCAAATAATCGGTAATCTGCACACCTACAATAATTAGAAAATTTGTGGGGACTTTGACTATACTGAATGAATAGATAAATGCAGAAGAGTGGGTGATGGTGCTCTCAATTCTTCTTCGAGGGAGTTTAGATGAAATGATCGAGTTTTGCTACGACGTCTATGATATAAATGGTGATCGAGCATTGGAGAGAGAAGAAATCGTCATGTGTTTAGAGCATTCATTCAAACCCCGTGGAGAGATTAAACAAGATGAAGTGCCAGACTGTGTCCGAGATTTGGTCTCCATTTGTTTGAATAAATTAGACTGGGATTGTAATGGAATTATCACATTTAGTGACTACAAATCCGCCATCGAAAAAGATCCTTTACTTTTACAAAGTCTTGGTACTTGTCTCCCTCCTGAACGACACATCAAAGGATTTCAATGTACTTTCACCTGGGATTATAATAATTTTTTCTCTGTCTATGATGATGCCAACGAATATTCAGCTCATCATAAAATGAAGAAAAAGAAAATTGCGAAAACAAGGAAATATTCAGCTCAGGCTACTGCGTATGCATACAGTCCAAGTGTATTAAACTTTTTACCGTAAACATAAAACATTTAATCAAAAGAAATATGCAGAAAAGAAAATCATATCCTTTATGCAGAATCAAAGTGAAAATAACTATTCAACTGTCCATAATAATAATAAAGTAATACACGATTTTGAAACCTATTATTATTCTTATTATGAAGTATAGACTACAACATGAACGCTGTATATGTATATGTATGGATATTTATTAATCATGAATAATATTTACATATGGCTCATTAAAAATAATGAAAAATAATAAGAATACCAATACTCACATTATAATTATAATAATGATCACTCACTTTTTTGAAAGACGAGGATTTTATTATTTGCTGGCATTTCCAAAGTCTTGGTTAATTCTAATTTTGATTTTTTCCCAAGCTCAATTAAATCACGGATATCTCGAACTCCCCAATCTGGATTCTGACGCTTCAATCCAATGTCAAAATTGATATTACTCTCTGGGATAAGAACTCCATTTACAGAATACGGGCCATAAGTAATTAAAAGTCCAGATGGTTTAAGGAGAGAACCAGCAGCAGAGAATAGAGCTTCTGTACAAGTCCATGGTGTAATGTGTATCATATTGGTACAGAGAATTGCATCCATGGATTTTGGATTTGACAATGTTGAGGGCCATTCGGACAGGGGCTTGAGGACGTCCAGATGAAGGGGTGTCTTAATATTACTCAACTTGAAGGAGTCCACATAGTATTGAATACTTTTCAAACTCCTTTCGTCATATTCTGTGGGTTGCCACTGGACTTGAGTGAGAGACTGAGCAAAATGTGTAACATGTTGTCCTGTCCCACTAGCAATTTCAACTACTTGGAGTTCTCCAGGAGGAAGTATTGTTTGTAGGGCCTCAAGAATAGGTTGCTTATTTCTTTCAGCTGCTGGTGCACTTAACATGATGATGCTGTTAAAATCCGAAAATAAACTCTCCTTCAAGTATTTTATGAATGGTCTTGAAGTTTGTAGTTCGAGAATTATTTGTGCGGCTTTTGCTGTCATTCAAAACTCTGAAAATATATAATATGACATTATTATTTTCTGTATAAAAAACACTACACTCACAAAAGTATTACAATTTGCAATACAATATATGTACAATAGGATCTTTTATTTATGACTTGCATATTTGGTAATGGGCACACAAATCACAAAAGAATCCACAAAAATTCATCTGCAAGAAGAATTAAGCTGTAGTAGAAACAATTATCGGCTGGAGAATTAGAGCCAAATTCTGCCAAATGATGACAAATGTTACGAAAAATTTCATTCGCGGCAAAAAGCATAGAAAAGTCATGTCGAAAATTAGTGCATTATTTTGTTCATTTCTGTTTTCATTTCTAATTATTGTACTAATTATTTATTATTTATTGTACTTTGTGGTGTGTTTTCAGCATCAATCCCGAAAGTTTGTGACCTAGGCGGAACATGGCAAAGAAAAAACACATCCGGTGGACTTGTCGAATGGACCAACTACGAAACCTGTGCGACGGCCGTCGTTTTCCAACAGAAAAAAAGGTTACCCTATATATCTGTATGACATATTTCTTTGTCTACTTTATTTAATAAAGTTTATTATGTAACAAGATGACCACGACTCGTGATCCAGAAATGTATCATATATTTTTAGATTTGATTTAATTGATTTTCATATATTATTTTGTATAATTGTAACAAATATCAATTTTCTCTCACCTCCAGGGTCCATGTCCATGTGATGGCATATGCAGTCAGTATTATTGCTCTCATCCCAGCCCTGATAGTTTTCTTCGTGTACAAGTAAGTTATCCTCATTACTTACTCAATAACTTGTAGATAGAGGTATCATTCATGAAATACGTAGGTATATATTTCAATTATACATGGTTTGCAACTTGCAACTGCTGCTTACTCGAGAGATTTTACTTCAATTCACAAATATATACTGAATCAGTAATCGAGTCACTGATCACACCTAATATTGTGGGTGCAATAAGGTAAAGTATATTATATAAATTGAGTTCTACCGTGCATAGGTCTTTTAAAATAGAATCAAAATGGTAGAAATTTCTTCTGTTTGTGCTATTGACGTAGGGACTCAATGTGTTTGTACTATACATATCATCTAGATGGGTTGATAAGATGGAAAAGATGTGAGGAAAATGGGAAGATATATAATATATTCAAATTCATTTTCCAAATGGGCTTTCTCGATTCTCCTTTGACGTGTGGAAGAGACGAGTACTTACTCTATATATATAATGTATTATACAGATATGCCAGATATGAATAGCACAATCATAATAAGCATACTTATATATTATGCGGTTCTTTTATTTGTACAACGGGAAAAGCTTTTTATGAACTTTTCACAGTGGCAGAACAAAAGAGGAGAACAAACGACAAACTCGATCGTTTTTTCCCCCTTTGAACAATTTGAACAAATATATACTTCTATTCAATCTACGTAATTTGAAAGATATTTTGTGCACATAGTATATGCAAAACATAAGATTGTTTGACGTAATAAGTAATAAGAGAATGAGAGTATTCGATTGAAATTTCACTCTCTTGATCAATTGAAGATTCAAGTATCTATTTCAACTTGAACTTTCTTTATATTATTCACGTCTTTTATTGACATTGTCTATATGTGATCATTTCCAAATTGCCGAATTCGAGTTTGAATTGTGCATTCTCCATTTTTTCCAACTCTCTCACTCTTTCCGAAGGTACACCAATAATTTAACGTTGAATGATCTGAGCAATGAATTCAGTACCCAACTGCAGATCCATTTGTTGATTAAATCCAGTTTTCAATTTATTTCTTGAGACGATTTACATATGGATGCATCCAAGTGTTTTTATCACTCGCTTCTTATGTTTGTCCACACTATTGAAAACATATTATTATTTTTTCGTAATGTACCAATTTTGGTAATACCGTTCGAACTTCTAACGCATTTCATCTTTACAGCTCTGCCTTTACGAATTATCCATTGTTTCGATCGAGTATAAAAAGCATGCGAAAAATCCCAATTATTAAGAATACGAGCCACACGTACAAATTGATTTTTAATTTCAATATCAAATGTGCCAACTTGACAAAGTTATCCCTATAGAATAAAAAGTTACACCAAAACCTTCAGCTTACATGAACTATGGCCAATAATAGTGCTTAAAAGAAATCAGCAGAATCTTGGAACTCGTCGTACCATCTTCTTTGCGTCATAGTCTGATTCGGATACATATAGACAATCGTATATAGTTATAATTATATATAGTCAAGTAGGAAATGTTAAATGGGGCGAATCAAAATACGGCTTAACGGCCGTAAAATGTAACTAATAAAAGGTTCTCTCTCTCTCCCATTCTTAATAGTTTTGTATTAGTTGATAGTTTCTTCTTATCCCTACCGAAGAGTCCTCCCCAAAAAGTCTTCAAATTCCTAATCCAACTCTATAAATTCAAACTGTATAGACTGTTGACTTTTATGAGCAATTAATCAGAAATAATTACATGCGTCTTTTTTATATGGCCCATACTATATATACGTCTGTGTGATTCCTGCCAATATATTTTACTTAATACCCTCTTGCAATTGTTTATTGTTTTCCATGAACAAAACGTAGGGAGAAAGTATAGCATATTGTATTTAAAACATCTGCAGTACAACGCGCAATTAAATTCAATTAAAATCAGGAAAATGGCACACACTTGGTATTTTGTATGTTACATAAAAAGAATCTTCAGTTGAAATGAGTGATGGCATTTAACTTTCTTTTCAAGTTGCGGATTAATGGGAAGGAAAATGTGAGAAAGTCTCCTCGCTGTTCGATAGTGTAAATCGACAAGTATGATGATGATCCATGGGTTTTCCATTCTCTAATGGATTTTAGATATGTAATATATATTTTAAATGAGGTCATAGTCACATTTTCTATTCTTATCTCTTATCTGAACAAGGAAGAGTAACTTTTTTTTATGCTGCTTGTATTATGTGTACCGAGAAAAAATGTCGTAAGTAATTCGTAATCGTTGTCACAAGAGAGAGAATCGTAATCTTAATGCAATGAAATGTAATGTAATAATGGAATGGAGGTAGAGATAGGACTAGGTAATGATAAAAGAACTGTGAGAGGAAGAGAGAATGATGAGAATGTAGAAAAAATATATATAAGAGATAAAATGATGGGCGATGCAAAGGAATCAAGAATGGTATGTAGAAAAGAAAGTAGAAAATGTCTACGAAAGTAATACATATATAGAATTGAACACACATGGAGGAGATGTGTAGAACCGTAGAGCCCAAAAGGAAAAGCACAAAAAAGTGCCAAGTGAAGACGAAGAGAAAAAAAGATTTATACAAACGTGCAGTTTCTAATAGAGACATTTGCTTTTATGGACACGATTTAGGGAGTAAAAGTGACCCATCTTTTTTAGCGAAATGACCCCCATAAACCATCTTCATGTTTTCTCTTTCTCACTCTCTCACTCTCTCACTCTCTGAGTCTTCATCTTGTCATCTTGTCCTTACTTATTTTTTTTTCTTCTCTTCTTCTTCTGATTCTCATATATATAGTCTTCAAAGTATTTTCTCGATATGGTTCGGTTTCTTGTTCTCTTGAGTATACAATTCAGAAAGGGTCACATGGTGTTTTAGTTGTACATTGTACAATGTGATAGTGGTTGGTGGTTGTTGAGTCTTGAGATTTACTGATCATGAGTGATATGACTACGAGTACGACTGCATGATGCTTTCACTTACATCGCAACTGATACTTTCTCTTCATCCACATCGTAATACTATAAAAATCCATTAATAATAATAATAACATGATGTTTTTTATTGTTTTTTTTTGAGCAGACAACTTAGAACTCATCGAATCATTCTCCATCAAAATCTATTCTTTTCCTTCCTCATCAATGGACTCCTCGTCATTGCTTTTAAGACGATCGTCATACTCAATGAACTTCAGTCAGACGGTCGGGTGAAAGCTGGATCTTCAATTATCAATGAGGTTTGACAATAATTTTTATTAGTCTATTCAGTGATGAACAAATCAATGAAGCTGTGAGGGAGAAAATCGGAATGTTTATTTACCTTTCAACTTTTCCCTCGTAATACATAAGTTTTTCTCGCTACTAATTGAGTAATTAAATAATTAATTGACCAATCAGTTATCTTGCGATCTTTCTTCATTTCATTTGGGTAATTAATTAATTTTACCTATTAGCTTGATTTAAAGTTTGATAGACAAATGAATTGATATACAGATGAATGATCAAAGACTACAAGTAAATTATCTAAATTAGAAATAAGTACGGGACTCAAATTAATGCAGGTTCTGCATCTAATGAATTACTTTTTCTAATTAATAGAATGGAGTGGGTTGCCGTCTTTTACTCATCCTGACCAAATACTCTCGAATGACCAACTACATGTGGATGTGGAATGAGTAATGGAAATAATTTTTGTACTATTTGCTTCAACTTGCTTGTACATAATTGATGTTCACACAAGTGTTTAACTCTGAATAATTGTTTTTAGGGGTTACTACCTCCACAAATTGATTTCTGCTGCTTTTGCTGAACAAAAATCGCTGCTTGTGTTTTACATTTTAGGATGGGGTGAGTACAAGCTATAAATAATGAATTATTTACAAAAAGATATTTTACGTATTATTTGCCTTTTTTTAATGATCGTTTTGTTTTATAGACAGTAAGCTACTAAGAAAATGATAGAAATTTGATTTAAAAAATGCACAACAGATTTTTTTTAAATGTAATAGCCATGTCAATTTAGAATTGAGTTCTCTGCATTAAGTTGTCATTTCCAGAAAACGATTTCAAAATGAACTAAACGACTAAGTATAGAGATTATAGTGACAGATGCATAAAAGAATACTGTTTTCGTGTTTTCAATAGAAAATATGAAATATAAAAAGAAAGTAGTTTATTTTGGGCTTATGATTTTGTATTCATATGCCATATTGGTATTATCATATCATCCATAAGACTTTCGTTATAAGACAGTTTTTAAATTCTAAAGAATCCTCGTGTGGGCAATGAAAATGAAAGGAGACTCATTCGTCATTTTTTTTCTACTATTAATTCAAGTTTTCCCCATCATCCCGGTGGCTGTGTATGCCGGACTTCGACTGTACAATTCGAACGACCAGTGCTGGGTAGTTCCTCAAGAATCCTACGAATGGGTTCTCAATCTCCCAAGTCTACTCAGTTTACTTATTAATTTGGGATTTCTCATTAATATTATCCGTATTTTGGTGACCAAATTGAGGTCGACTCATGCAAATGAACCGAGCCAGTACAGGTGAGATATGGTGTTTTTGTTTTTTCTATGTTTAGTTAAAATTTAAAATAAAATGTGTAAAACATAGAGGGAAAACTTGGGAAAACTGAGTGGTTTTTCGCTTTCCTAACAAAAGTTAATGGAAGGAATAGTAAGGACAGGGCTTCAAGAGAATGTAGAAAGAAAGAAACGAGAAAAGGCAAGTTGGTATGTAAGCAGTATAGTGATGAAGCAGGGAAATGGTACATAAATCCAACGCTCTCTGTATGTAAAACCAGAGCTCAGATGGTTTTCTCCACTATACTGAAACTTCTTTATCTTTGATGGCCGGCTCTCGACCTGTCACTGTTGAAGCACAACATGAGAATTGAGAATCATTCGAGTTGGAGTCAATATGAAATACAAATTACATATTGATATTAAGTCTATAAGTATTTCTCTCTATTTTTCTGCCCTCTCAAACTGTCTCTCTTGTCAGAGATACAAAACTGTTTCCTATGATACGCTGAACGTCTGAGTCTAAACTGTGCACAAGAAGAAAAACTGCAAACTGTTTTTTCTTCTTTGTATTTTGTATTTGGTATTTGTTATTGCGTATGGTCGAACTACTCAAAGTACGTAGACCTTGTTATCCCATCAAATTCTTGTACTGTCAACACTTGATACCCCAATGATTTATTTTTCGACATCTTATACTTTATTTTATCTGTATTTCGATTCTTTTTTTTACATTCTGCCTTTAAACGTTCTTCACTTTATTCCCCAAAATCATTATTGTATGACTTCATTAATCAACGAGGATTTGTTGAACATTTAACCATGATACACTAAAGTAGATTCGGGTTCTGGATTTCATGAGAATTTAGATTCGAGTTTTGGGGAAATTTATTTCCATTTTTAATTATTTCCTATTTCCAACGGAATTTTCATTATCATTAAGTATATAAAACCTTGTGTATTGCTTAGTTGGTAAATACACATTTAATTAGAGCCATGGCCATTAGCAGTTTGCTCAAGTTCTAGATTCCGAATTTTCTATATCAGACATGTGTTCATGTGAATAATTGATTGTGAGTACACAAAATATGTTTGTTTACTGGAGGAATAGCCAAATTCAGGTCGAGTGTAAACTGTGGGGCTCTTTACATAATAAATATTGAATGGTTTGTTAAGTCTATTCATTATTTGGCTTAACAGCAAGATTTGGGAGACAATCTGAAATGGAATTTATATCGCTTTGAAATTCTGTAGATATATTTTACATTTGTATTCGTGCTCACAGTTGTCTGTAGCAAGACCAGTTAGTTTTCTCTACAGGAAAACTTTTTTTTCGACTTCTTTATCGACATTATCTGAAGAATGTTTTTTTTATCCTTTGAGATTTGAAACATGCAATTTCCAGATTTCAGTGTCGAGTGTGATCAAGTCAACAGGTCGTAGTTCTTTTCGTTCGAGTTCCAATCCACTCAGAGGTCTATCTTTAATCTACGTATTTGTGTACACTATCTAGACATGGTCTGTTCGGATTTTTTTTCACATGAGGTATATTTTTATTGTTCGCTATGTCAATAGCCAACAGAGCTGAAAAGCATAGTGAAAAGTCAAAGCATGGAGAAACTCATGTGAAATCAGAAATCGTAAATCTTAGCCATAAGGCATGAACATTTTCTCTTAGCCTTCAGCTCCAGTTCAAGTTCCATCACTGGTTGACATAGTTGACATAAAATTCGACTGTCTCGGATTTGCTTTCTCTTGGTGGATGAATCTTTTATGATTCCAAGTGTGAGTTTAAGGCCTGGACTCCTTTCAATTTACAACGAAATGCAATATGTACAGATAGTACTCACTCCCGATAGCCAACTAATATTTGTCCAACACTCTCATTACAAATTTACATGCTACAGCCGGTTAAATTGTTCAATACCCAATGCCCGATTTTCAATTCGAAAACATATATGTCGTCAATCTCAAATAAGGACAGCCGGGGTCAAATTGATAATCTCCGATTTCTTTCAAACTCGCTCCAGTGGTAG
>JAIUND010000699.1:0-56952 GCA_034699125.1 Gisinianus flammeolus
AATTAGCGAATTCACACTAAATTGTGAGAATTAATTAACTCAAGTCACTCACCTGTGTAAGTAAATGGGCAATCAAGTACCTGAATTCACGACTCACACAAAATTCAAATTGGCTCAAAATGCGCCTTGGAGTTTGAGCTGATTTAACTCTATATATATAAAATAATAATAAACCAAATGAAAAAATGTTAATTTTTTTCCTATCTTTTCGCTTTACATCTGTAATATCTGTGTAATTCTGTCTGTTTGGTTGTTCGGTTTTTTTTGGATTGTTTACACAAGAGTAGATTCTTGAATACTTCAATAAAAATTTTGAGCTAAAGATAAAACCTCAAATGCATACAAACATTTTACAGACGAGTTGAGAGAGTTCAATTTCCTCAATAAGTGTATATGTACTTTCAATATATTATGCTTACATGTAATATTTGTATTTGTGGAAATCATTCCATTCGTGCATTCGTCTTTATAATAATATGTAATGTGTTGTATCGTCTCTATTCGTGTCTAAAGATGTCTTTATAGTTTCTCTACAATTTTTAGTTTTGTACTTTTGTCATGTATCCAAAGGAGCTTTGCACACACAGACACATATAAACATTATTATTAAAAGGAGGTGAACATTTGAACGAATTGAAGCTGTATCATACGGCTATATTATTGCATGGAGTCATGCAGGGAATTCTTCAACGTGTGCGTGTGTGTTCAGTACGGCATTTCACATCTGGCATCTCATATAATATTAGATGTGTATACATGGTATAGTAACGAAACCAAAGTATCCGAATCTGAATGAAGACGAAGAAGAAGCGGGGTTCGGCATCGTTTCTATACACATCTTGCTTTCTTCCTCTCTCTCTATCTCTTTTCCACTCACTAGTCGATCACATCAGAGGCGAGGAAGTGTCTCCTATTTCATTCGCCGTAAAAATATTCCTCCGCTTTTCACCAGTTTAGTTTAATTTTAACTCCATGTTTACTACATAACTACGGGAACATATTGGCCTCAAATACCAGACCATCGGTATTCTAATTCTAATACCGCACCGAAGGAGGAAACTAAAAACTAAACCTCTCCTTATTTTCCAATCCATATTTAGAATAACCCCTATCTACAGATATATACACATACTCTTTCTCTCTCTCTCTCTCTCTCTCATTCCTTTCCTCTCTTTTTCTTCTTTTTCTTCTTCTTTTCCCATCTGTCTATTTATGGATCAAGTATATATGTATATTTGTATATGTCTTTCTTCTTCTTTCACAATCACGTGCAACACCAATACCATAAATTACACAATCCTCTATTTATATTTACTTACGAATCCTACCGGAACAACCCAAACAATATATCACTCGCATAATGCATAATAATAATGTATTATTATACACAAACATTTGTACAAGTACGTAAATAAATATATATTATAATAAATTAACACTGAAAAATACAGTTTAGAGCCAGATAATAACTACTAAATTACTCAAAGTGTAAGTGATGAGAATAAAAATGTATGTGTGTGTGTGTGTTCATTTATTGTATTCAATTTTGCAAACAAGTTCATGACAGGAGCCAATAAATTTGAATGCCAAAAGTCTACACCAAAATCAAAAAAAAAAAAAGAAGAAGGGGAAGAAGCTAAACACATAAAATAAACCAATTGACGTTTCCATATAACCGCTACCAAAAAAGCAAACAATATGTGTGGAAAAAATCCTTCTATTGTCTTGTCATCATCTCATCAAATAAGTCCCTGTGTGTGTATGCACTTCCCTCCTTTACTCCTCATCCTCAAACTTTAAAAAAAACTGTCTTTTATACTCTGTAGAGAGATCAATCATATTGCATCATTTGTCAGTCATATATATTCGTCATTATACAACATCAAGGTAATGAATCAATTTAAACTGACTGCTTGTAAACTAGCCAATTGGTAAGCCTGGACATGTACCATATGTATGTACAATATATAAATATATATTTGAATACATACTCTCACATAACACTCCATGACTCCCAGCACCTTCAAATACTAATGCTAATAATGATCCCATACGCACAAACAAACTCGAGTGACTATTTGACTATGTATTATATACATATACATAATATATACTTTCATAATGCACACATGCACTGACAGTCAGGGTCTCAGAAACTATACTTACTGCTGGTGTGCAGTATATTTAGTGTTTAGTGTATGCTCATGTACACACACATTCTATTCAGCCCAAACTTAAAATGACAGCACGTGGAATCTCAAGCAAACACTACACATATCCACAACAAAAGAATCAAATCAAATCGAATCAAACCACATCAGCTCAATTGGTCGCCTTCAAATTTTACAGATAAAAATACTTTGTGTATACGCTTCATATACTTTACACATGTATACACGCACGTAAACACATACATCACCAAGAACCGTGTTTATATGTATACATCTTTTACAATTACAACTCAGAATCGCCTGTCAGGAGACAAACTACTTGGTATGTGTGCACACTTTTTTTCTTCTCTCTGTCTCTTTCTCTCTCCCTTCAACAAAATATGTTTATCCGCTATGTGTAAATGTGGATACATTATTAAATTACTCGATCCATGTGGCTTTGTTCCTAGTCTGGAGTTTGTATACCATCACCATCATATTAGACATCTTACACAAGTATTAAACTTGATGTAAAACTAATTCAAGACTCATGTAGTACATAATATATGGCTACATACATGTGCATTCTAAATACATGGGCGGTTTAGGAATCTCATACAGCTATATAACTTCCAATACCTACAAGCACAAGTACAAAAATGTGTATATGTACAAATGTACTACATACTATATGATTGTACTTACATTTTCAAGTGTGGAAAAGTAAGAGTGAGAATGAAAGCCAAAGGAAGGGATGGAGGAAGCAAAAAAGAGACCGGAAATAGAAGAGCATTGTCATTTCATCATTTTACATCCAACCAACCAGCCAACAGTGCGAAATCTTTCGTATCTTCCATACGTACAAGTAACTAACCTTAGGAGTAAGTGAGTTAGTATATACGCGTAAGTATTATATACGATAGGCATAGACAGCTTGAAACATTATGTGATGTGCACAATTGTTTAGACCTACATGAATTTGTTTTATGTGCTTATATATAAATATAGAATATAAATGAACTCGAGATTTTATACAGTCAACAATTTTTTCATCACTTAGCTGAATATGTATATGTACAATATGTATGTACAAACTATGAACATGGAAATCAAACCACTTGAGAGAGAGAATTTGTTAAGAAATAATCGACGACGACAACAACATTTTTTTGATTTCAAACAAGTTAAGAAGAAGTTTTTTTTGGTTTTCCAAAAGGTATGAAAAACCAAAAGGAAAAAAGGAAGAAAAAAAACGAAAAGGAGCAAAAGAGAGAGAGAGATTAGAGATGTACAGGATCATGACTTTGACAAGGAGAGGACAGGATACACACAAGATAATTGCAGTGTATCCTCGCGTGAAATGATTTGCCGAGAACAAGAATACAAAACTCTGCATGAATTCTCTACAAATAAGAATGACCAGAAGACCAGGGTCTGTCGTTTTTTCACAGATTCTCACTCTCGTCATCGACAATGAGCCCACAAACATAAACTACTAACTTTATGCACCTTCATTCTTTTCTTTTTTTTCCCCCTTCCTTTGTATATGTATACATAAAGTGTGGAGTTGACTTTATAATATATAATGTTAGTATTTAATAATATATACATATACACAGAAAACATCAACTTGAGTATTTAGTAGTTAGCTTAAATAATTCATCTGCTGTTTACCACCATCCATATTCTATTCTACAAAAATATTACATTCTCAAAGTCCAAAACTTATCGTCAGATGTTATCAGCAGAACGTGAACTACAATATATACAAACTATGTATAAACTGAAATCTTGAAACTACATATGCATACAATGTATACAACTAATCGTAGGACACATATACATATACACACGCATATCAAATCTTATATCAAGGAGTTTCGAGTTTCAAGTCAAATCCAAACTGGACACCTGTGCAAAAATTTCAAGCAACACTTTAAAATCTGCACACACTTTTACACAGTTTAGCAAGGTACAAAAAAACATGGACTAACTTTGTTCGCATACATTGTACGTTGTCTCAATCTCAAACTGAAGAGTTATATACTTACAGCCAAAGTCGAGTAGATGATTTATACAAAAATACATTCTTTCCATTTAAACCAAGCATATCACATTTAATTTTAATGTTGAGTGGAAGTTGCTTTTGCATGCGGAGAGGTCTATAGTCACTCCTCATGCATATATACAAAACGTTGAAAGTATACAACACAGAATAGACACTTCTCATCCAGTTGTTAGAACTGAGAAGAAACTGCAAAGTAAACTATTGTCACAATAACAAAACTTACGTACACAGAAACGTGTATACATTTATCAAATCGAAATCCACAATTGGCTCCATGTAAAAAAAATACGTTAATTCATATGCATATGAATTAACCCGGCTATCTCTAGTACCACCAATACATAAACTATCAGTGGAAATGCTGCCATCATCTTTTTCATTCTTTTACAAACTATCCTCACCAAGTTGAATCCAAATCCCTCAACTGAGCATCATAACAATCTATGTAAAATTTAAATCCTCTGAATGTAAGAAAAACAAATGATATGTACACATGTAAAAAAAGATTTCCGGATTTAACTACGACTAACAATGAGACTAACCAGTTGGTGGGATTTTAATTTTGATTTTCCAATAACTCAGTCGAGTTTGTCCAGCAATGAAAATACCTTCACAAAACTGTCAAGCCTACATTTTACATCTCCACAAGTCAATAACTAATTGTAAGATATAGAAGTTTTATATTTAGTATAAGAAAAATAGAGAAAGTGAATGTCAAAAAAAAATCCATGAGGCTACTTTTAGCGTGGCTGGCCGATATATTCAAAAATGTATTCTTGAGACTCGACTGTGTGAAAAGGTTGACCTTAAACCGCCTCTCTTTGTCTTGATATAAATACATAATAGAAAAGTTTGAGTGTTTGTTTGAGGAAGGGTCGTTGGATGGTTACATGGCAAAAAAAAGCACGGACCACGCACTTCGACGCATATATGTATACAAATCACAATCATGCAAATAGCATACGATACATATACATCAGAAACATAGTATGCATCAACCCACTATAAGTTTCGTTTATCATCCAAGTACAGGTACATAATATACAGATGAGATGTAGAGGATTGTCTTTACCCACTTACACTAACACGTATTAGCACTGCCTTCTTTAGTCTCTTTGTGTATAAAATAGAATAAATGTGGTCCTAATATATTCGGATTGTATTACAACACTCTTTCAATTTTTTTTTAAAATATACTTGGAAACCAACTCAGTTTGAATCGTGAGTCCATAAAGGTGTCATGCGAAACTGTAAAGTGTACTATACAGATCTCTGTATAGTTGGCGTTTGGAAATTTCTTTATGTGTGCTTTGAGTTCTCTTTTGGTTCAGTTCAATAAACCATCAAATGAAGAAGTACTTGAATTATGATTATGGCAAATTGACGATTAACAAATCTAAATTTTTAATAAGAAAACCACCGTAAACGATCGTTCATTGCGTGAGTGAGGAAAATCTAACGCAAGTGAATCCAATATCCATCCGTTCTGGATAATCAAAATGAAATAATAAAATTGAGATGAATTGTCAGTTAATGTGGTGTGTGTGTGTGTGTGGTATCGGGCAATGAAAGTCCACATTTAAATTTAAACTTAATTTACTATAGGCGGAGGAAATCATGATTTTTTTTCACCATTAAATCTACATATATCGTCCATAATTCAGGCTGAGACTGATTGTGAGTTGCATATAGCCATATGCGGATATACCAAATAAAAACCGTGTGTGATCACTCTATATAGAAAGTTATAGTCAAAACTCGCTCATGTCTTTATCATATTGATTTTGATTTTACCCAATTAAATTGAAAACATACTCGGAAGAGGAAAGAGTGGATGAACTATAGAGAAGTTTTTATTTTTGAAGAGGGTTTGGAATTTATTGTATATATATCTGTACATGAGATTCTCTCTGTCTTAACAGGAGAAACGTAAAAAACAAGAGATTTAAAAATAATGAACGCTCCTCCGCACTATGTATGTGCATGTGTATGTATGTGTCGCTAAGGTTAGTTCAGAGTTTTTGGGAGTATGTTCAGAAATGTAAGAGTGGAGATGGATTTGGATAGTGTTTGTGTACCACCACCAACCAGTATCACCACAGAAAAACTGCAGCAGTATAAATTGATCTCAACATTCGCTCAAGCAGACATAGTAAGGCGACAGACACAATCTGTTGTGTCTAAAAGTTACCCTTTCAGTCTTCACTCTCTCTCTCTCTCTCTCTCTCTCTTTCCACATGACGAGAAAATAAAACTTTGCATATTATTCACAGATACAAACACACATATATATCTGTAAATGTACATGTAATAAGATTTTAAATTGTTATAGTAATGGTCTGTATACAATCTCTATCTCTTTTTCTATGTAACTCTCTCTCATCGTATACGTATCTGTATATGTGTCTTCTCGGAGAAGAAACGTCGACGACGAGGACGACAGCGAGGGAAAATACACGTAGGTGGATGGACTCCAGTCAAATAGGCGTATCAACATCCACTGACTCTCTTTACCCAGCAATACTTTGCATCACATTATACAATACACACTCACATGGCATTCGCTTTGTATAGGTGAACACAAAAAAAATCTAATGGTTCCACATCCTCACTCTCTCTCTCTCTCTCTCTCTCTCTCTTCCTCTCATCTTCATCTTTTTTCTCAGCTAGACTTGATTCAGATTCTCTAACTGTACCAGATTATATCAAAACACACACACACACAAACAAATGTAAGTGCGTTGAAGCCTCTAAAGGATCGTACAGATATTCTATATAAAATTCCCATTGAATGTTTTTTATTCAAATATTTCAAGCTACATTATTTTTTTTTCTTGTATGAAAAATGTTGAAGTGCACGAGAGAGCACGAGAGAATTCAAATTGAAGGGAATTTGGATTTGGAATTCGGGGTATGGATTAAATAATTTAACTCTATACATAATATTTTAATGTTTTTATGTAACTATATTTAAATGGTTTTTATGATATAGCTTATAGGGAAAAATCTAAAAATAAAACATTTGGAAGGCTTCCTACAGCTATTAGACACATTCAATACATTTTTTAAATACATGGAAAACATTTATGTAACCCTTTGCGTCTCATTGCCATAGGCCAACAATAGAAATATTTTAATATATAGTGTATCCACAGTATACACGTACAATGTAAATTAACTGGACTAAAGAAGACAAAGAAGAAGAAATAACTCTCAGATTACAATGGCCCTATTGGGCTCATTTTTTTCATATTCCAGATATTTATACGATATATGATGCATATATAAGTGTAGAAAATCCAAAAGGATTGCACAGTAAAATGAAACGAAGCTCTTTTAAGCTCAATAAGCAGAGTACTAACAATCGTCGGCGGAGAATGATGATGACTTCTCTCACAAGATCAAGGGAAAATGAGAGAAAATGATGATCATGACATGGATGAGACAAATCTACATGAACTGACGACAATTGCCATTTCTTCTACTCCTATAGTTTCACTTCCGAAAAAGATGGAGTCAAAAGGAGTAGCTTTTGAAATAAAAAATCTCATGCAGATGAAGATGAAGTCATGAAGAAATCCGGAATGAGGACAACAATCCACAAAAAAAAACAGTTTTCCAGTAGAGACTGAAGAGTTCATCCGTTCTCTCTCTCTCTCTCTCTCATTATCATCTTCATTGCATCGAGTAAGTAATTTTCATCTTCATATTTATCTTACAAGACTGTTACATGTAAAAAATCAGAAAAAATCTGTCTGGTGTTTCGTTTTGTGTAATAATTCATGAGCTCGAGCCTAATTCCACATATGAAATATATGTAAAGAGAGTACATTTGTCCAACATGTGCTATATTTCAGTCACAAGACATCTTAATACATATTATGAGAAAACTCATTCAAAAGTCAAAGTCCAAATTTTTTATATCGATCCAT
The DNA here is from genome assembly GCA_034699125.1 of Gisinianus flammeolus. Lineage (NCBI taxonomy): Eukaryota > Metazoa > Arthropoda > Collembola > Symphypleona > Katiannidae > Gisinianus > Gisinianus flammeolus. The sequence goes on from JAIUND010000699.1 coordinate 8,151, forward strand.
ACAGATTCCCATACTCAGTACTCACATTCAGAATGTGTGATGGAGACTGAGAAATGTTCGAAAACATTTAAAGGAGAAACGAAGAAGACAAAAAATGTCATTGACTGCCCACGCAGATAGAAACATTAGTTTGACAGGGAAAAACACTTGCGAGAGACAAGTTGCAGGTTGAAGAGACCATACAGACAGGCAGGCAGAGACCAAACCAAAATAAAAAAAAATCCCAAAAGGTGGTGGTATATATCTGTAGAGTTTACATTTTACTCTCCAGTTGTATATTCTCTCCATGTGTCCATTCATGCATAGACAAAACATTCAGGATTTTATTGTCAAATTCCAGTATTGTGCCGCATGGCCAATGGCCAATCAACAGATTAATCTATCGTGATCCAAACCCGTTTCACCACACCGACAACCGACCTTCAGACTGATAAAATAACAACACATTTCCCCTGTAGCACACACAGTCTGGATTCTGGATGAGGATGAGACGCAAATTCAACTGTCCTCTCAACTCCCAAGTAAATCAGAACAAGGATAAAATGTAATCTACATATACATACATACGTCCATATAGTATTATCGTAAGATACATGCATATCCATGTCAGCAAACACAACTAAAAAACGTAGATATTGAAAACGTTTTCAATAGTGAAAAATAAAATAGTTTTAATAATTTGAATCATCATCATCATCGTGGTCATAGATTGCTCATAAGTGAGCAGGTTTGTCGTTTTTTAACTAGACTTAGAAAACAGATTGTTTGTTGTTTGTAATCAAAGTCTAAATCGGATTAGCCAAAGTACTTTTACAAGTATTTCAAGTATGCATGACAAAAAAAAACACTCAACTCACAAGATCATCATGAATAATGCTCTTTTACATCACAGAGTAAGTACACGGAGGAGAAATGAATTGGAGTTGTATGTATATAAATATAGAGAAATGAGAAAACAGTTCAAGACTTTTTATTTTTCTCATATGTAAGTTTTGTGAGCGTGAAAAGTGTAAATTGTCGTTGTTGAGATGGAAAAGTAGGTGGACGTAATGTAATACGTAAATTGTACTGTGGATACAAAAGTGTCTCAAGAGATTACAGAGAAACGTTGAATGTGTGTGCTCTGTTTCTCTGTGTATTCTACTGGCTCGTGGCGGCGGCAACAGCTTGTCTGCTGTTCTTCGTTCTTCCAAGCCGGGCGCACTCGTTTTTCCCTCCCCGTGTTTTGTTTTGTTTTGTTCCCTTCTCTTTTCATGTTCTCATCCTCGTGCTCACAGTCTCTTCTATTTCTTTTTTCTTTACATATACAGATATATAATATATTGCTTTCACAATGGATATCGAGCAAGCTCAAAGTCAACAGGAAGCAGATGAAGGAGCCCGAGTATACATATAGTATCAGTTCAAGTGAAGATTGGTTTTTCGACGTTTTTTTATCTTTTTGAAACTTTAATCCACACCTTGAGTACGAGTACGAGGTGTAACTTGTAAACTGGTAAACTGAACCATCATCCTCAATGTCAAAAAACGAAATGTTCTCTCTCTCTCCATTCACACACAAACTTGAACTCACAACTCACCAGAAGAAACAGAATCCCGACTCCAGCCAACAAACAACAAACCAGAGACCAAATGTATATGGTACACTTTCATTTATGTACAAGAACAAGAGAGGAAACGGACGGAGATGTCAGAGAGAGAGAGAGAGAGAGGAATAGTAAAAAAAGCTAATGGGCCTCAAATGCTTGCAAATTGTTCTTTTGTTAGCTTCTCTCATCAACAGGTTGAGAGAAGCTCTGCGTTTGAGTAATCTATTTAGCATCTCCAGTTTCCATTTGAATGATGTTCTATTTGCACTTTTTACCCTCACAGGATTTAAATACAAATACACACGGGCTCGATTGTGTATATTTTACATTAACGTCTCATAATGATTAAATCTAAGCGGAATTAGATAGCAATTTAAAAAAAAACAACATCTCGATTTCCTCTCTTCTTTCTCTTCTTTCATCTTTCTCCTCGACAGTCAGACTTTCAACTCAACTTTCACCACTTGATTTCCACGGTATTTTGATTTTCTAACCTGTGATTTTCCAACGAAATAACACACATTACTTTTATATGAAGGGAAATCAAAGCGGAATTCAATATTATATTATTCATATAGAAATTACAAATTTGATATTTTTATAATACATACATATATGATAGTTGGTGTGTGTGTATTGAGGAGATTGGTACAATTACAATTAGAATTTGATACTCGTTCCAACTCATCATCATCATCATCATCATCATCCTGATCATCTTGAAACTTGCTGGATTGGATGGGGAGATGAGTGTGTAATTCTTATGTAAATAAAGCTCAAATTATGATACCCTTTCCTTGTTCATACACTATCAAATCAAACTGGAACATTACAAAAACTCGACGGAACTAAACTACCCACATTGGCCACCGTTCAATGTTTTCATTTTCACAGCACATTTCTGATTATTTGAGGCACGCCAGGATGCACATTCGTATCGTGCGTACGTACACACAATCCGTAACTTCTTCTCTCTAACTTTGTCCGGCTACCTTTTGACTTTTATACATAAAGTACAGATATAGTGAGGATATAATGCATTGTGCATATTTATGAAGCCTGTAATAATAGGTAACAATATATAGGCTGAAGCCCTTTTGATTCTCTAACTCACCATCAAAAATAGTGGCACCTGCTCCTTAAACTTGTGGCTCCAGGTCTCACCCTTTAATTTCATCAAGAGAGAGAGAACCGAATCAAATGTATAGAAAAGTATCTAGAGATTTCCACTTACTCTCGCTCTCTTTCTCTCTCTCTCATCATCATCATCACCGTAATAATCTAGATGGATATTTATGTATACTCTCCACGGAACTGACCGAAACCTCCTTCGTTTCGTTCTCTTTTCTCGTTCATCAACCATTTAACATTTAGCCATCCCAAATAGTTCATAAAATCCCCTTCTCATTCTTTTATTTCAGATAATTCTTCCCTCGTGTCAAAGTTCAGTATAGAGATGGAGAGAGAGAGAGAGAGAATTCATCTCGTGTGTATATGTGAGCACGGATAAATCATCCACCATTAACCATCTCCCACGTAAACGTATGTAAACGGAGCTTAAGGAAAGAGAGAAGTGGAAGAAGGTGTTCATCAATATCAAATGTACTTACATACTTGGATATTTGAGTGTGTGTACGCACAGTGAGGATCGGACAGACGGACAGAGAGGATTCAAACGAAAATAGAATTATAGATAAATTCTTTTGGTAATTTTTTTGTGTGCTGTGTGTTTGTGTGTGTATGTGTGTGGATTGTGGATAAATGCTCTTACTCTCTTGGGTACATTTGCTGGACCAACAAAAAGAACTTTATATATATATATATGGACGATCGTAATATGATTGGAAGATGGATCATGATGATGATGATGAGAAGAAGAAAAACAAGACAATGCTCTTGCTCACTGGCTATGACTTGAGCTTTTACTATTCATCGTTTCTTATTCTAAAACTTTTGTCTAGTAAAATATAAAATATATATATATATATATATATATAGAGAGAGAGAGAGAGACTATGGAGTATCTTGACTCGATGGTACATACAAATCCAAGAGATTTGAGACCGTAAATGTATTCAATATGCATTTAGTGGTGACGAGTTGGAATAAAAATCTAATATATAAAATGTATAGTACAAAAGTACTTGTACACAGATAGAGCCAAAGAGAGACGGAGAGAGAGAGAGAGGGAGAGAGTCAATGAGTCCGTCTTGTGTGTGTGTTGTTCCGATTTGAATGAGGAGAAACAAAGTGAGTGTATTGTGTAAAGTAAGTATTTGGTGGCATAGATAACCCTCCAGTAGTTATCTCCTTTTTGGTCTTATGCGTTCTGCCTTTACAGAGTCAAAGTCAGGTAAAAGAGAGAGACAGAGAGAGAGAGGGAGAGAGGAGAAAAAAATTATGTTTCTCTCTGTAGCTCTTCGTATATAACTAAATTTTTATTTGGTTTTTTACCTCTTCTCTTGGTCTCACTCATGCTCTTGCTTTTGGTTTTTGGTATTCTTCATCATCATCTCATCTCATCTCTCCTTCACTTGATCTTCTCACTCTCTATGTATACAAACTGTGCATACATACATGCATGCATACAAACACACACACACACACACACACACACACACACACAAATACTGTGAGATTCCAAACTTCAAAAGATCCAAACATTGAAAAAAAAACTTATGCTAAGAGAGAGATCCTTTAGAGTTTTTTGGAGCTGATGCTGATGCTGAGAGCTGCTGAACTCCATGTCTGTCAGTGTATTAACTATATAAAACCTGGACTACGCGTGCAATCCAATGCAATAACAACTATGTGTACACTTTTTTCTGTCTTTGTGTGTGTGTGTGTGAATCTAGTTGAGAATACACCTGATACATCTCTCACCATTTAATATCACATCTTTCCCCCCATATTCCTTGTACGTACGGTATATCTACTAAAGAATACAATGCTTTCCTCCACCTCCTCCTTCGTCTCCTTCTTCTTCTGTGTCTTTACATGTACACTTACGCACATGGTCAAATTATGCATACACACAGACAGACAGAAAACATAGACAAGTTAAGATAGACATCTGTAAAAGGACGCTGGAGGAGTCCGTCCGTCCGACCAGAGGCCATGGTATGCCAACCCAATAGGTCTTCCTCATCTTCTTTCTTCATATAAATCCAACCTCAAATATCTTGTGCATGTAGGAAATAACTACTAGGACGAGGACTCACACAGTTTGAACAGATATACCTACATGAAAATGTATGCCCGTCACTCAGATATGTTATGGAAATCCCTACTATGCAATGCAATGCAATGCAATGGAGCTGGAAACTCAAACTATCAAAAGGGTTCAAAGTGGATAGTAGAAATGGAAAGACAGAGAGACCAACCGAGTTGTTCACTTGAAATCTCTCTCTCTCGCTCTCTCTCTCTCTGGTTATATCGTTAGTATTAAATGTTACCTATTAAATTCCTACTCGAAACATCTCGCAACATACCATTATAATCCACATTCACATTCACATCCACATGGTTTTTATTCCAGTGTGATCCAGCAGTACATAGACGATACGATGGAAGAAGAAAAATAAGAAGAGGAGAAAAAAACATGATGCTTTTTTTTTCTCTGGCGTATGAAATAATTTAATATACGTAAGTGACGGCGTATGAGCCATTATCTGAGATGTATACAGTTGTAGAAAGGATGCAGAAAAAATTGATATATCTTGTTCTTGTTGCCATCCATAACTAATACGCATTCATTTGTTGTTGATGTTGCATACTTCATCATAGTTCATCTATTAGATTCTCTCTTTCCCTCTCTCTATTCTGCTTTTGACTGGATCTGGATAGAGAGCACTGAGAAGTACCAGAAGAATTCACAATTCCTTTGGTTTTCTTTTCCTCGATCTCTGTTAGTGTAATGGGATATGGAATAGTCTCTTCCACATCTTTTGCAAGTAATAGTAATAGTAATGTTAATCATAAACTGAGTTTGAGTTTCTGTGTGTCTGTGAGGATTTATTATTTATGTTGTTTTTTTATATATACATGTGTGTGTGTGTGTTTTTTTTTTGCTTCTTCTTCTTCTATGGATGGAGAATGTAGATGAAAGGTCTGGAGTATAGAATGTAGAGAAAATATTATATGAAATTTCATATCCATCACACGTTGCCCAATGGAACAATGACGATGATACAGAGGGGCCAAGGTGATTTGCATAGTTTCAACTCAACATCTCTTGACTCGCCGCGAACTCGGATTACTGGCAACGCAACAGGAGAGAAAAAGATCGCTCGAGCCAAACATTTTTTGCTTGACATGTTCTGATGGCGTCGGAATAAATTTTCACAACCTTTTTCCTTCGTTGTCTTTTTTTCTTCTTCTTCTCCTACTTGAACACACATGCAGACGAACATGAGAGAGTGAGAGAATTCATTCTGACTCTAACTCCAACTCTACGAGAGCAACACCAACTATAATAATAATAACTAATGTAAGAGACAGAGTGGATAAGTCTAAACATGCTTTGAGAAAATGTACACAATCTTCTATGTACATTGACTTTATCTGTCCGTATCTATGTAAAATTGTTACCATGCACTCTCACACTCATTCTATACGTCTCTCTCTCTCACACACTCGATCTCCCTGTCTCTCCGTCTCTGCAGTCAAATATCACGTCGTATCGTACGTAAGTATCGTCATATTCAGAATTCAGTCGGGCTCTCTCTCTCTCTCTTTCCACTCTCTGTATTCTCTCTTTATTATAATACTGAAACTCTCCTCTCCTACCGAACTACTAACAGTTTGTGTGTGTGTGTACTGTACAGACACACAAATACGCAGATATCCTTTTCCCTCATGTGTTTGTGTGTGCACTCTTTTTAACCCATCCTTCGATTCATCTTCTAACTTGTTCTTGGTCGTTTTCTTTTTCTTCGAGACGACTATTTCTTCTTCCCTTTCTCTCTGTGTCTGTGTCTCTGTCTCTGGTGGTGTCTATCTTGAGAGTTGCGTTTGTGTCTCGGGAGCACACACACACGCACACAAAGACACATGTACAAGAGATTCCAATGGTTTTTCTAGCCATACTCCATCCCATAACACATATGAAAAGGAAAAAAAAGAAGAAAAAAGCGAGAACATTGGAGCAAGATCCAAGACTAAAGTAAGTCGTATCGCACATCTTGTGATTCCTCATTTATTTTTACACACATTTCTGAGTGATCCATCCATTTTGCTTCTTTTTACCCGTTTCGTCAGAGTCTCTTACTTTCCCGCTGGATTCTCCACACACACACACAGACACACATATACATTCAACATTCAACTAATGTACTACACTCGGATCGTAGATATCGTGTGTAGCAAATAGCGAATATGTGATTTTTTTCATGTGAACCCTATAACGGAGACTGAACCAACCGACGGAAGAGGAAGGAGAAGAAAAACCCATCCGATGCAATTCGACCTACCGCTAACTACACAAATACACCTACCAACAATTCCCTGTCTAGTTCAGCACACCACATATCGTACCACACTGCATACAAATAAAGATCTTCGATATGTGTATACACAGCGTCTTATCTTAAATATTTAGCTACTTTTACACACTCTCCTCTTCCGTTTTTTCTCCTTCCTCGTCTTTTCTCGGTACTTCTTTTTTTTTTTTAAACTTTGCGCACTGTACGCGTTTAAATTGCTTCCACCGTTACCCATTCCATTATTCCTGTTATTCTCTCTTTTATCATCTAGACGATATGGGGGAGACGAGACGACTCCTTTAGAAATATCCGAGCAAGTTTCCAACGATTTTTTCGGAGATTTTTCTCTCTACATGTGCCTTGTTTGTGACATCAACCTGAAAATATTTATTTCCTATTCTCTTCACTATACCTATACGGATATAAAACGTGTGTTTATGCATTTGTCTGTGTGTATACAAACTTTCAGTTTACACGCCCAGAGATTTTGGGAAAGGGAAACTCCATCTAGGAGAACTTTGTAATTATACCCATTCCACTGATACACACAAATTCTTGTTGTCTACTACTGAAAAATACACACATTTTTTATGGAGGGAAGAGAGAGAGAGAGAGAGAGAGAGACAAACGAACAAAGTCGTCATCAGTTGGACTTGGATTTGAATTTTTTATGCTTTGTCTGCTATTGCTGCTGCTATTCCTGCCTTATCATTAATTTGAAGCCTACTAGTTTGGTAGTTTGAGTTTTCCCTATATGCTTTTTCTCAAGGTATAGTTTTTGTGGGCCTTAGAATTTTTTGATAGTGTTTGACTCCTCTTATGGTTCAAATTGAAAATTTAGTGGAAACATACGGTTTCCTTTTCTCATTAGATTGTATCGACATCTTCCTTCTCGATCATCTCTCTCTCTCTCTCTCTCTTGTGTAACTACAATCCATTTCTCAATTCAAAATTCAGACTTTTATCTATACATACTACGGATGTTCGTGTACATACATGTGTATGTACATTGTACATCCCCCATTCACCTTATAGAACACAAGTAATTGAGGACTAACAAGGAGCTCCTCACCTTGCTCACACCTTAACGACAATCCTCGACAAAGAGAGAGAGAGAGCGAGAGATACGGGGGGAAAAGATGGAGAATTTTCCCCGATTAAATCACAGTGGATTCTTCATTCCATTTCCCTTCTCGCTTTAAATAATAATAATTTTTCCCTTCATGGAAAAAGTGTTTCCACTTCAACCTGTTCACAAGAACAATATAAAACTGAAGGAGAGAGAGAGAGAGAAGGAGAAGAGAACATTTACTATCATGTTCTATTACAATATTTTTTTAGTCTCTGGTCGCTGTAGAGTATAGAGTGTAATGTACATAGTGGAGGACTGGACCTGGACGAGCTAAACTATTTGCCACAACTCAACTCTCAACCAAACCAAAAAGAAAAGTGATAGTAACATAACATAACATAACATAACAAACCTACCAATGACCATAAATAGGCTCCACGTGGAATTCAAAAACATATAGATGGAGAAAAAAGCTCACTCATATCTCTGCAGTATTTTAATATGTAATATTATTACTGTTATTATCATCACCATTATTATTATTATTATTATTACGGGTCTGTGGTCTGGCATTACACAATCCGATCAATTCCATGGACAACTATAATAATATATATGCATATTGGGAGAGTAGAGCAAACTGTAAAGACAAATTGGAAATGGCTATGTAATGTCGTATTTTACGGTAATTTTTTTACCTAACTAGGTGAATTAAATACATTTCCATGTATGTTTGTACATGGAAACGCACAGTGAGTGTTACGTAATTTATGCTGATTGTAATTAATGTCAAGTTTTTCCTTTTACCCCATTCATTTGAGTTCTAGTTTCAGTGTACACTGTGTGTGTACGTGTACAGGGTGTTATTATGATTGTAATATGACTACAGTTCATAATAGTAATATTTTGACGTAATGAATATGAAAGGTGGAAGTCAAATCAGCTCCAGTTTGTGTATTTGTACAATTCATTAGGATAGAGAGTGTGTGGGGAGAGAAAGAGAGAGAAAGAGAAAGAGAGAGAGAGAGATGGAGACCCACAAAAGTATCTCACCGCAAAGAGGAACACATTTGACCCAAGAGAACCATAAGCAGACCACCCTTTTCCAAACTTCCACCTTCCAACTTTTCAACTACTAATATCTGTATATGCGAGTATAACTTGAGCACACACACAGACAAGCTCTCATAGGTATATTCTTGTTTCCCTTATGGTCTACCTCTATAAATACTTGCGGCACCAATTACACTCTACCACAAGAGTGCCACTTTGATCAACTGATAACATCCACAGTTTTCTCCAATTACTTTTTTTTTTTTGCTCATCTTCCTCCCTCTCAAACTCTCAACTCCACACTCACTCACTCACTCACTCACACAAGACCTTTCTACAAATGTACTCAACTTGTATAGATATATCTACTTATTCACATTGTTCATACGTCATTATGGAAAGACAATTAAAATTACAATGACTGACGATCATCATGATGACAAAGTATATCAAATAATATTTACTAAATAAATGTAGACCCGCAGTAAATCATTATAAAAACCCACCATGTCAATATCAATTGCGTATACACACAAACTGACGTTTACTGTAGAAAAAACGACAAACGACAAGAACAATAAAAATCCCTCAACTCTTTCCATTTGGATGCCAAAAAAAAAAGAAGTTCTTTTTGTACTTTTTATCTAGTCACATCAATCAACTCGAGAGCTATATCGGTAAATACAGAGTGTGTGCGTAAAGGCTCTTGTTTATGGAGTTTGTTGTTTAGCGGTGTGGTGTGGTGTGGTGTGGAGCTATTCTGTGTGTGTGTGTGTGTGAGTATAGAGAAAAGATAAATTACAGACAGTGAGTGTGTATGATGGAGGTAAGTAAAGACACCAGTTGGGCAAAAAAAGATGGGACGTTGAGATATGTTTATTCATACAATCGGCAGGTCGGCTGTTGCTGTTGTGTTGTAAGTAATTGTGCTCATCACAGGCTTCTCTCTTTCTCTCTCTCTCTCTCTTTCTCTCTTCGTCTCTCTCACTCCGTGGCAATTAAATTCATCACCACTGGATCAGGATCAACTCATCCCTACCTTTGAATCCTACCATCACCATCAACATCAAGTCACTTGAACCATTAATTACGCTTGTTCAAATCCAAGTCGTCTAATTCCTTTTCAACAGCCTAAACAAGAAGAACAAGAAGAAGAAGACGAACCATCTCACATATCTCTGCATTGTCATTTCTCTATACACCTTTCTTTACTTTAGTCTTATCATCTTCCCTTATCATTCCCTCGTCTAATTTTAATTTATTCGCAAAATAACAAATAACCAGTGTGTAGGTGTGCACAAACTTGCACTTGCACCACGTATCCACGCGCTCCTATTTGTTCAATCTCATTAAGTTGAACTATTGATTTAACTATAGACTTGAGAAAATGAATCACCTGCTGGAGATTACACGGAGATTAGATGATAATTAGCTGTTCAAATTACGAATAATGAATATCAATATGAAATTGGAAATTTCTGTGGAGTGAAGGAAGCGGAAAGAGGAGAGAAAATTCAAACCTGATTCTAATTTCGGATCACGATGAAAAAAAAACTACAATTTTTATTTGTATCATATTTATGAAGGAAATCTGTAAAAAGCAACAATGTATCAACTTTTCCCCATGAGCACCTCCATCCTATCTCTATCCATCAAATTTGCTTGTTTTCTAGTTAATTTGGAAGTTACCAAACAAGAAACAAGATGCTTCAAGATAAAATAAATGTACAAGTTAAAAGTGTAACGAAACAATCCAAAGGAGGATATTTCTATTCCTATATATCAGGACCACAATCAGCCATATTGGTATTATTTTTGGTATTATAGTAAAAAAAACTCCATCATCCCTATCAAAAGAAGTGAGAACGTGAGCACAACAAATTGTGTGTATGGGCTTTGACTTATAACTTATATAATTTTATTGGTGTACATACAATAGTTCTGAGTCTTCTGAGGTAGAGAATAGAGAAAAATGTGGATGAATGGTGAATTTGCAGTGGAGTCTCTGACAATAATACGCCATGTACAAAAAAATACTTGGAAGTGGATGATGAAGTTGCTAGAAAACATTTTTCGCATGATACTCTTGCCTGTATTTAAAAAAAAATATATATATATATATACACAACTAAGTATTTTCATCCCTCTCTCTCTCTCTCTCTCTCTCTATTCTCTTTATCTATATACTTTTTTTTTGCTTTTAAGTTTGTGGTCACAGAGAACACAGGGAATAAGGATACGAGAACAAGGCTAACGATTCTGTATGTACAAGACGATGGCGACGACTTACAATCAGCAGAGAGATACCTGGACTAAAAGCTAAAAGTCTAGGCAGCAACAGCCAGCCACACACCAATAGAAACAGAAACAGAACCAGAACCAGCTTTACTAATACTAATAGCAATAGTAAATGGTAATGTGCATAAACTATAAAGAGCATTGTTGGCGAAAAAAAAAAAAGAATACTTGAGAGGATGCAGATACAACATACTTACAATTTTCACACACACACACATTCCCTCCATTCCCTCTCTTTCAAATACTAAAGACATAGCAAATATAAAACTGGTAAGTAAAACATTGGTCTTTGTATATATAAATAAAATAAGTCATATACATAACGTACAGAGTACAGGACAGACTCCATATGTAAGGTATGAAATTCAAATGTTGCCTCAAGACATTCGAATTCGTGACTATCAGTTCAGTGCCCCTCGAAACGCCTCTCATCATACATATGTAAGTATATCACACACACACACACACAGTATAGAGACAGACTCTTGCAGATTTTTTGTTAAAAAAAGAGTCCCTCTTACTTACCCCTTTGACAGCCGAGTGAGCGAGAAACACTGCAACTATAATATACAATCTACAATTCTACATTACACACTAGGCGCTACACATGGTCGTATTCGTATATATCCACAAAATCTCAAGTGTACCTCTCCATATGAGTATGTACATGTATATGACTGTATGAAATTTGGACTTGAGCTCAAGAGAACAGACACAGATATACTGATATATCTACGAATAAGAATAAAATTCTTATTCTCTCTCATTCTGTGTGTGAGTTGACGTACCATTAAGCAGTATTAGTATACATTATACAGATACAGACACACCACTAAACTCACCTGCACTCACTCACTCATTCACTCCCTATTGCCTATCACTATGCTACAACTCGCATTGTTGTCTACTCACTGCTCACATGATGTAAACTATATACACACAACTAACAATAAGTGTTACCTAAAAGTATATGATCGCTACACTCATTTGTGTGTGTGTGTATTTGTGTATGTACGATACTCGAGACTTTTCGTCTCGTCAGTTTTGCGGTGTAGCTGATATATATGAAATATTTGATATGTAGATTGTTCGACTACTACTACTATTTTCTTTTCCTTTTGCATCGTTCGCTCGTACACACAAAAGGTAGCGTACACATGGAGCAGTGCATATTGAAGTGCAGTGCACTGCCATTTCCCTACCACTCTACTAAATACTAAATATGCAGTAGATTGAGAATGAGAAGGGATGAGAGAGAGAGAAAGAGAGAGAGAATCAGCTTGAGGCTGGTTGATCTCTAATATCTTGTCATTTTCCATAATATGATGATGTTTGTAGGTACTTTGAAGCAACAATGCTCCACACAATAAATATATGTATCCATTATATCCACTACATATATCGCTATGAGATTGAGAAGACATTTCATCTATTCATATTTCTTTAGACTGTATACGAATGGTATACATATATGCATGTCTATATGGGTGTGTGTGTGTGTGTGGACAAACTATCAGTACAAACTTCATTTGATCATCATGAGACTGATGATGAACTTCTGTAGAAGGAATACATATAGAGAGAAAATCCATGGAGCTTCCACCAACAACAACCAACACGGACACCGGCTTTCCACATCCATATTCCATGGCTACATGCTACATGGCTACATATATGTAGATGTATTTGAATTTTTATAGAAGAGATAATTATGTGTGTACATTCCACATCCATGGAGAGACAGAGAGAGAGAGAGAGAGAGAGAGAGAAAGAGAGAGAGAGAGAGAGAGAGAGAGAGAGAGAGAGGCAAAGGGTTACAGGTTTAATTTCATGTACGACGACTACTAATCGTCCGTGTACCCAATGTGCTGTGTTTTTTTCTCTTCAGTTTGTACATATGATGTGGCAGAGAGACAAACACAGGATGATGGCAGTAAGGATCGTTATAGTAAGTTTTCTTCTCAATTCTCAATGCTAAATCTCTCGTACAAACAAGAGACTCTCGGAGAAGCAACTTCCTAACTTCTCTCTCTCTCTCTCCTTCTCTATTACATATATGTATGAAATACGTTATGTTATATATGTATCCTCGTAATACACACATAGACACAGTTCATATTCTATTCTATTTTATCCTGTATAGAGTACGTTTCATCTTCATCTTTATGAACATCTTGCTCATGCTCTGCCACCAAAACGAACGAAATATTATAAAATATACACCGAGGACGGATATTCATTCTCATCTCTCTCTCTTTCTTTCCTTCCCCCGTTGGTCTTTTCTTTAAGTTGACTTCATGTCTCATCTCGTCTCTATTTAATGGTCATTTAACTTCTCGGCCAATCTGATGAGGATGACGCTTGTCTTTTCTCTCTCTCTCCTTCTCTCTCTCCCTCTGAGTGAAAATATATATTTGTATCTGTGTATATATATATATATAGATGACATGTTTCAAATACTTGGAATCTTTTGTCAGTCCATGACTCTGAATCTGTATGCGAATTCAAATGCTTGAAGGAAAAACCTTCACAGTTCACATTTCACATGAGTATCTATTGTACTTGTATTTATCATTCATATTTCTACATATATATATGTACATGCAATTTTTTCCACCATCACCATCTTCCTCTCTTCTCTTTTTTGAGCCTCGTTTTATTTATATTCAGTCATTCCCATATCTGTACACATTCTATTTTTATTATCAACATCATGTGATCACATATGTAGTTGAAATTATATACATATATATATATATTCTGTATTCCTGCATTGCTCCATTCCTACACAATCCCAAATCCGCACATACTTTTTGTGTACATATTGAATTGAGTGAGGGAGCTGATGACTGAATGAATACATTCTGATTCAATTATCCGATAGAATCAATGAGGACGATAAACAGAAACAGACGGAATACTAATAATAATTAAAATGTGGATACCTACACATTAATTTCTAATACGAATTCACAAGTAAAATGTATACATACATGACAACGTAATTACTCGCACACTTCCCCAAAGCATGTAGGAATTCCATACATTGTAATGTAATGTAGAATTATAATTATAATGTGTAATGCATGAGAAATTAATGCAAGGAGACGATTGTCATTAGCCAGGATCCAAAATTGTGGAGTTTTTATAATCCAAATTAGCAGAATAACTATAATGATAACTCGTAAGACTTGAAGACACAAAATGAGGATTAAGTTATTCAGGTATTAATTAAATAATAAGCAGTCACTTGTGTGAAAGAGTGAACGAAAGCCTGAAGGCAACAACAACTGCTATGTTTTTGTTCCGCTTGGATATGAAGAATATGAACATGAACCAAGAAAATTCAAAGCTTGTTAAGTTTTCTAACCTCTTACTTATGTACATACAATGATACAATGGATTATTGACAATTGTGAATGCTTCCGTCAAACAACCATTGATAAAATTGAATGACATTTTGGGGGGAAATCAGTTGGAATTTGTGTAAAAAAATGCATGGAAACTGCTACTTGCTAAGACTTAATTCGAAATTCGAGTTTGCAAAAGTGGATCGTTTCTTTGTGTGTGTGTGTGTTGGTATACCAACCAGCAGGTGTTTTGTATGAAGCCCAGAGGGTTTAATTGACAAAATAATAGTTAATAGTGGTGTCGATGTCGGTGAACAATGTGTGTAGAGTTGTAACGAACACACATTTTATCTCTGTCTCTGACTAATACGACCGGCTCGTGTTTATTGCTTACCCTTCACTCACTACCACTACACACAATTTATTTCATTTCAGAAGAATTATAGAAAATCACAAGGAACGGCGACAAATGAGAGAGTGAGAAACTACATGGAGATTGTAATATATGTAGTGATTGAGTATGACGTAATTGCAGTCAAGGCAACAACCATTGACGACTTCTTATGTATGACAAATAATAAACCATCACATTGTACATATCATAGAAAAAGTCTCCATATTTACAGTACCTATGAGTTTATTTTTCACAGCTCTCTCATGCTTAAGCACGGTTGATATTCTGCAGTCAACAATTTACGATATTATTTGGGAAAAGATGTATTTGTCATTGCATTGTGATTACTCAATATTTACTACATCAACATGGAATTTTACTAAATCCAAAATATTGAAGAAATTGCCCAGATGAGAGTTCCATGTACATATTTAGTATTTACATATCCAATATAAAAAAAAATGTTTAAACTTGTTCCTTTGAATATATGTAAAATGTGTAAAACTAATCGTGGTGGATAATTGTGATTGTTGAGAAGGGACAGGAGTGTTTAAAAAAACTGAAGGTGAGCATGGAATCATGAGACAGACAGACAGGGTGAGTGAGGATAAACTGGTAAATCCATGGAGGATTACAACGACGATGGCGATAGTGATCTAGTAGATAAACTTTGATTTGTCAATAAAATACGATATATTCTCAACTTGTCCATTCAAATGCATGGGAATGTGAGTTTAGCATTTAGCTATTTAGTAGATATATATTGATGCAACTTGTTTTCCCCTATTCGATTCTCTCCTTCTTGTTCTCGTCCTTGTTGTGAGACTGGGATTGAAACAACATGACAGACTTGAAACTTTGCTCATATAAAACTTAAAATAAATACTTTTTGTACAAGTAAGATTTATTTCTAGCAGTAGGTAGCGATTTTGTTCCTCATGTCCGCACATACAGATTTCAGCACATTACATTTTCTGTATACTAAATACAGAGTACAGTATATACTACAGATATACCAGCCAGTGCTACGTATTCATTACTTTTATTTGCGAAATGCTTGTCTCTATATATCTATATACGATATATGTATAGTGAGAGGGGAAATCTCTGATATCAGAACATACTACGATATAAAACTGCATGTTGTGAGTTGAGTTTGACTTGTGGTTGTTTTCAAATGGTGTTTCAAATGGAACGAAACAGTACAAGCAAAGGTGCATACGAAATGACAAATGAATTTATGAGTCAATTCCTATGTATTTCTCTTATATACACAAGAGATTCTTGTATTTTTCCTTCTCACGAGCACACGACAGGGCTTGTTGGTATTTGATATTTAGTGTTTGGTATTTGGTTATACATATTATTATACATGTCTCTCTTGACTCTTGTTTGTATGATTGTACTCTCCTGCTCAAAACAAAATACCAATTTCATTTCGACTGTTGCAATCTACAACTCAACTCTCATGGCGTCATCGTTAGCTTAACATTTTTGCAATTAATTTCTGCGACAACTTCCGGCCTTTATTCTCAATCCTTCTCTCTATCGCTCTTTGTATTCAAGATGAATTCGTAAAATTCTCTCGACTTGTAAACGTTGTAACTAAATATATATATATATAAATATATGACGACAAGTGAAAAAATTCCATTTAGTTTCGGCAGTCCACATCTTAAGGTTGAATTGCCCAAGATTACTAAATTTACAATTGAAAAGGAAACTGTATATATAATATATAGATTTAGATTGAGGTTTCGCTAACACTTTAAAGTAAATATATACATATATATATATATACTACTTTACAGGTCAGACGTACCTCAAAAACTAAATGCACAAAACCTCTAATATGGAACAACCGACCCTGCTTTCTATTAAAACTCAACATGAATTTAATTGAGAATTTAAATGTAGAAGAAATTATTATTCATTTCATATTACATCAAATCTCATTTAAGACAGAATCTGTGTACAAGAAGATTTAATAATAAAAAAAAAATCTCAAGTTTTATTACAGTTAGATAATTTTGTTTGTAGAAAAGTCAAACTTCTGACTGTTTCTGTTGAGAATCTACACTTGAGATTCCTCTACAGAAAAAAAAGTAACGTGATGGTGCAAGGCCTTTGAGTAAGAGTATTTTTATATACATTTAATATTCATTTAGTGTTACATTGACTAAACATACTGTCTTTGAACCTTTTACCGTGTGTATAAAGTGTGTGTATATACATACAAAATGCGAAGAAAATTACAAAGGATTTGTACATGAAAGAGGTCATAAGACACATATTTATCCATTATAATCTGCCTCTATATACCCTTCTACACTTTATTATTATTATTATTATTGAGCTCACCGTGTTTTAAAGATACGACACTTTCATATTATTATTATCATCATCATTACTGTAGTTTGTATATATGTAGTTGTAATCATAAAGGGAATGTAAAGGAGGGATGGAAATAAATAAATACATACTCACACGCCTTATAAAGTCGCCTTCGATGTCGAATTCAAATTCAATTTCAAATATGAAATCCGACATATGAATATTGTAGGTATACATAATCATATTTTTAAAAAATGAAGAAGGAAAATAAAGAGAACACAAAAAAAGGGGACTAAAGAGTCGAAAAATCATTTCAATATTCCCATTTACAAATATTACACGAGACGACCGAGACACGAAAACAGACACAGTTCACAAATGATAATGATGGAAATAGGTATACCGTATACGATGAAAGACACACGAACAGAGAGAGAGAGAGAGAGAGAGAGAAATTTGAAATTGTGAGCATAACATAAAGAAGTTTTGATACTTTTTTTCCGTAGTTGTCGTAACATTGATATTAGAAAGAACATGCAAATGAATTAAATTAATTTGATACACACTTTTGGAAATTTGTAGTAAATGGTGTGTGTAGCTGAATTTGAATGGGCTGAGAAACTGAGAAACTTGGGGATTTTCTCAAGTTTGTTTGTGCTATTTGGTATTTTCCTATTGGGATTTGTGATCTATACTTTTTTATTTTCATATTTCACATTTCATATTTTGAAGTTTCTGTACTCGTCCTTTGTGAACTTTTTTTTTTGAAGAAGAAATCACACTTTTGTACTAGAAAAGACAGAGAACTACATAGATCGTTTGAAGTTGATGATAAACGGTAAATGATTATTAGAATGCACAAAAGTATGCATAGGTATATGCACAATTCACAGCTTGTTCTCTCTCTCTCTCTCTTGCTCTCTTCCTCTCTTCCCTATCATTTCATTTCACCAAATAATAATAATGATATAATATAATGTTTAGTACATATATGATTTCCATATAGAATTCAATAAGACAAGAGAGGAACATGTACGATATATAAGATACATAATACGTACATACAATCATGTATATATACTTTCTAATTTCCATTCAATCACAATTCCATGTCTTTCTCTCTTTACAGATTGTTGCTTGAGCAGTACACAACAAACAGAGTAATAATAGACAATGTGTACATATGTACACACGACACACAGTACACAGTCAATCCGTGGTTAATGGTTGATAATCTAAACAACAGAACATGATAATGGCAAAGTATCTCTCAAGTATCGTAGTGTCAGTGTATTTGGATTTGTGTACACTCATTCTGAACACACACACACACACGCTCTCTCTGTACATTGTCTATTTGTTTGTAGATGTGTGTGAGTATACATGTTTTACTGACAGTCTCTAATAACTCTAAAGAAAGTCGGAGAAGAAAAACGTGGGCGCTCATTACACACATTGAGAAAGACTATAAAAATTTTAATCACGAAACGACATGACAAAATTATTACTCCCCCTTTCCCCACCTCCAACTATTCATAAGTCATCTCAAACTCAATTGTTTGTACACAAACTATTGAAATTATTAGCCGTCTTTTTTGCACTTTGTGAAATTTCCCCTTATTTTAGCCTACTTTGCTGCTCTTCTTCTATACTTTTTTCCTTCTTATTCTTAAATTAGTTATTCTACATCCACATCAACCTACATTAACAATCTCTCAACTCTAAAGCTTATAAAGCTCCACAATATCAGTACATGAACATTTTTTTTAATTTGCATAGGATTTTGATTTGTTTGATTTCAAAATATTACAATAATTCTTTTATTGGAAATCGAAACTTACAAATGGAAAATCATCCCAAAATGATTCCATTATTAAAACTTAATTTATGGAATATTGAACTTATTAAGGAGCAGTGAGGGATGAGAATTACGAGAAAATCAAGCGAGAGATGGATATACAAAAATATGGAAAATATAGGGGGAAAGTATATATATCATAAATTGTGAATCGCCATGAGCAATATGAAGGAGCAACAAAAGAGTATATAACAACAATCATTATCTTTTCTCTCCTTCCCATATCACACAAAGTTCACATTCTCTCCATGTAGGCATATACATCTCAACTCCTGCACTCAAACTCACACACACACACACTCTCTGTTACTTTACCTCCTGTTATCTTGGCAAATATATATACTCACTTCCGCAAACGCATTGTTGTCGAGTAAATTTCATGAAAAATGTGTGTATATGTGTGTGTAAAGTGTAAACTATTGCGAATCTCTCTCTCTCTCTCTCTCGTAGCATGAACCATCTCTTATAATAGCTATTAAACATAATATTCTACATTCTACTGTAATATATCACGTATAAAAGCTATTGTAGAACAAGAAGAACATGTAGGTTCCTTTACTACAGATATGAAAAATGTTCTACAGCCTCTAGCATCACTTAAACTACAGATATTGCCCCGTATGCCTATGCCTATACGAGCAGAGTCAAGTCGCGACAGAATCAGAGCACTATAATCATTCGCATGTTGTTGTATCATTGTGATGTGTGATGTGAGTCTCTCCATCTCCATGTATTGTATACGAATATTTTACAAAACTTGGAACTTTTCCTCTAGTTATACAGACGTGTGTATAGTTGTACAATCAAATATCAAAAGTCCATGTGTGTGTAACGACACTGAATTTGAAGAGAGCGAGAGAGAGAGAGGTAGACAGAGAAAATTCGTGTGTAGCACGGACTCTGATTCTACAGATTCTCGTGTATTTTACTAACACCGAAAGGAATTCACAGAAGGAAATATCTGTGTATATGTTGCCATTTTACATTTTACATGGTTATGGTTAATCGTAATAGAGCTATATGATATTCCAAGGTTTACGTAAACAAGATGATTTTCTGCTCCTATACCAACTGTATTGTACCAACTATATGACGAATGTATGTGAGTTTATTTCCGGGAAAAGGTCTATGGATTCTGTATATAAAATGGACTGACAGACAGAGAGGGAGAGAGAGAGAGAGAGCAAGCTTTGGTTTTGCATTCGACTCGACTCCAGTTTGATCCCGCAAATGCAAACTACAGATATATCCAATGCTGATGTTGCTCAATAAATTAGTCCACTTTGGACCACTGATAATCATCTAAATAATCTCATAGGATCCATGTCCATGTGTTTTTGGGATAACTATAACAACCATATCGTATAGTCATAGGTCATACAGTTGTAGGTATAATGTATGTATCCATCCCCGGACCAGTCTAATTCATTACTCACACGTCCCCGTATAATTATCTGTAGTCGGTAGCTACACTCAAGTATTGATTCACGCCAGTCTTTTCCCTACATTTTGTCACATCATTGTCCAGTGATATTGATATTAATTTTCAAGAAGCATATAAGTGATCATATATGTATACTCATATAGAGTACCCGACTATCTGTATGCATATGTATATATTTTGTAATGAGAAATAAGCCTCCTCGTTCCGTTTCCACATAAACTCATTATTTAGTGGATGGATTTTCTCTTCATACCTGTTTCTTTCACATACTGATCCTTTCATATACAGATGCACGTATATGTGAGAACTACATGAGCATGTTTTTGTACTCGGAAATCCAGAGAGCTCAAAATCTACGGATTACACACAGACTCAGTACTCGGTCAAAATAAAGTGCACTATTTTCTACAGAAATGACAACCACAGTTTTCATTTTACTATACGCATTAGACACTTTAGAGTATATGAAATGAAAATATCTGTGTGTACACTGCTACAAAATTAGATTGAAACGAAATTTCTGCTCCGTTTCCCATGGAGTGTGTTTTCCTTCCATGTTAACTTGCCGACTTTTACACACAGTCTACATAAATTTTGCATTCTGATTTACATGTGCGTGTCTGCAAGTTAACATCATTTTAATCCTTACAAAGGGAAGAGACGAAGAATTAAGAATTGTTGTCAAAATTGGTGACATTTAATTGGTTGAATCAAATTGACTCCTTTTTGGAATCTTGCAGTTGAGATTTGAGCATTTCCAATTCAAATAAACTCGCAAGAGGTTAATTACTTTACATTGGCTATAGTAAAATCAATGGAGAGCCTACATCTACATTGAAAAGAATGAAATGGAATATGAAAAAGGTATACATAGTATGTATGAGATGATGAGCGTGTGGACTGTGTACTGTGTGTACATGAGGAAAATGCAGATAAGTATTAGTAAGTGCATAGCTGAGACTCACATCAGACTGAGATTGCGACCGAGACTCCACGTACATAATAATAAACTACCTATGAACATACGTGTACGAGCAGACAGACAGACAGAAAGACAACGACTGCATGTATTTAGATCAGTATTTGGGCATAAAGTAATCTTGTACACGTTAGTGCACACACACTGTCTCTCTCTCTCTTTCCGCCTACATTGCCATATCCCATGAGTTACATATATAAGTACATAACATTTCTTGCTATTAAACAGTGTGAAGTGGATATATGTACCATATACCCGAGTCTCTCTATTGTAAATACACACATAATCCTCAACAAAATAATCAAAATGAGGTTTTGAATGTGTATAGCACAACACAGACACACACATAAACAGAACACAGCCTATCAAATATCTGTATGCTATATGCTGTATGTAGACACACACACACGTTCTGCAGATTCAGATAATCTCTTGTTGGTCTTCTCCAAAGGTGTACGCATATGTAGATTTCATATGCATAAACTACACATCCTTGTACATTTTGTACACTTATGCAAGAAACTTTATGTGTGTGTGTGTAGAGTTGAGTCGTACATTTATCTCCATGTATCCACATATCTATGACATATAAAACAACACCATGTCTATCCAAATGTAACAATACAGATACGGCAATGTGGAATATCTCTGTCTGTATGTATTGTAAATTGCCGTCGGCCTCTCAACTACACACAGTCCTCGCTCGCTCGCTCGCTCGCATGCCTTCTCTCTTCTTTCCCTATAATATTTTATGCTAATGTATCTACTGTGTGTGTAATGTTGTACACAGTATACATACAGGGGGGTTGGCGCTAGTGCGAGCATTAGGATTAGCATTAAACACATTTTCCTTTTGCTATATGACTGATGCTCTGGGTAAAGAAGCGAAAAAAATGCATTAATATATAGAGAGAGAGAATAAGAAAGAGAGAGAGAGAGAGATGCAAAGTACTCGAAAATGAAAATGACTTGAGACTCTCTATGGAGAATCAGAATCCATCCACCGGCATTTCATGTAGGTGGTGATGCTGGTGATGATTGTGTACATACGAATTGGTTACAATCTTTCAACTATATTCATGGTAGGTTGCTTCAGAGTTCGCAGTCCTCCGTTTCATTTGTACCCCATTACTCTTGTTTCTTATATTATATTACTCTCTCCCTCTCTATAACTACTCTCTTTCTTTCTTTATACGCACATTTTTTTATGTACATATATACTCGTATATTCGCACTTTGCATATGTGCACCGTATATTTGGCATTCATTTGGTATTTTGTATTTGACGTCGGCCGGCTAAATAAGCTCAGCAAGTAGATTGAGAATTGAGAACCTCAACCTGAGGGAGAGATTGCTGCATTCTTTCCTCTTTTTTTTATTCTCACCATTGACTTGTGTTGTCTTGTACTTTAGTCTTTAGTACTTTGGGTACAAGTACAAAATCTTATAGCCATGTCACACTCAACATTTAAATGATCAAATGCTCAGCTATTAAAAAAAAAATCAAAACTATGCATATCAAAATTGTACACGCGAGTTCACGTAAGTACGTACTTTTTTTGTATACAGATATATCTGTATATATACGTCGTACATGTACAAAATGGCATGGCTCAATTCCTGATTCATAATTTTGAGCGAGTACCACTGTAATAAAGACAATAAAAAATAGAGATAAACAAGAGAGAGAGAGAGAGGGAGATATGCAGGATGACTGAATGGACTGCCAGTCACATGAGAATGTCATCAAACTGTTTCTGTTTATTGTACTCATTCTGTAGCCGATAGCATCAATTTTAACTAATTTACATTGAATTGGACATGGAGAGAGTCTGTCTGTAATCTGTACATACCAAATCTATATGTCCGTAGATATTTAATTGGGTTAAGATTTCTCTTGTGAAATATTGCAAGCACAGTTTTTATTGGAGTCATTTTGTGTTCACTGCGTCCACATTATGCATGCAGGTTCATCAAGGTACAATAAAATGGATTTGTGTATATTATTATGATGTAGGTGTTGCTTTTTTATGGAAAAACCAAAGGAATTAAATACTTCGGATTTGTTTACAAAAAGGCCCGAATCGCCTGAATTTAGTATTCTTAGAACAAGTTTTTTATAAGATACAGGTTAACCGTTAACCACATAAAAGATCTGCAACTGTGTGCACGTAGGAAAATCCATTCTGTTTCTGTTCTAAACTGTCTCGAACTCGAAAGAGATCCTCGCAGTTAAAAGCTATGACCGCAATATTGGCTTTCAAAAATTGAAAGTGTGATCAAATTATTTAAAGAAGAGAGAGAGAAAGAAATGGCTATATTCGAAACCACCAGACATTTAAGTAGAAGCATTCATTTTTCATTCATATTATGTACGCTCGTTATTTGGGCATTTTATTATTCGATACACTCCATCACTGTTGTCTGTATCTGATTTGTATAAAATTAGGTAAAAGAGACTTTTCCCAGACAGACAAACGGACGAAGAATGTGATACTCAATATGAAAAAACTACAAGCTATATTATATATATAACTAACAGAATTATACTGAGGAGGGTTGGACCTACCTTAACGTCAACCGTTATTTCTCCATAATCGATTAATCTGATTGCTCTCTCTCTCTCTCTCTCTCTCCCTCTGCCTGTTCGATGGTGAACACGCAATAAAAATGTATAGAAATTTTGCCTTTGCTTCTGCTTCTCTAGTGTATTTATATGATTTTATATGTATATTTATATATGATGCAACGAGTTTCTTCATCAGCCAGGTACAAAGTTTCATTCAATAAGTAAGCAATAACAACGGTAATGATAATAGCAGATTGTATTTGTATCTACAGTCTATACTCTGTATCTGTAATTACATGTTGTATCAAATATCCATGTTGATGAAATGATTCAAGCACAAATTATTATCCATATGTTATGTGCATTGAAAAAGTATTGAGTCAAGTTTGTAACAACAAAACAAGGGATTGTGCCAGGACGTATAGGGATTTTGAATTCCCGTACTTACTTATTGCAAATGACCTTATCATTACCATTACATTACATTACACCCGTCAAAATATTGAAATTGTTTGGACAAGTTTTGAATGAGTTTGAGAGATAATCTTGAGGATTTTTGCACTTGAGTGTTGTGTTGTGTTGTAACAATGTAAAAAATGTAACTCATTTTATTTATTATGTATATACTGATGATAAATATATATATGTATGAAGATGAAGGAGACTGACAATGAGTAGAGATTTGAACTGGAAAGTGATGGGTGGAATTCTCATTTGAAAAGCACTGGTAAAAAAAAGAGAGAAATAAGTCCACATACATGTTTGTTTGTTTGAAGACCAAGAGAAATAAATCAATCAAAGTTGAAAGCATTCTTTCGTGACACCTTTGAGCGGAAAGACATAAAAATCTTTGCATTCTCTATATGTTGTTGGAGAGATTGGAATGAGAGTTGAAAGGAAAAGAAATATAAAGTTTTCTACACACAGATATTGATAAGCCAATAATAATAATAATAAGTAATAATAATATGGGTTTTAAACTTTGGCTTTGGCGAGAGTAGTTTAAGAGTTGGAGAATGGAGATTTGAGTATCCATAATGTACGTACATACAGACAATACAGAGTTTACATGTAAGAGAGTTAAAAGAAAGATAGTAGAGGTATCGTATTATCTTTATTCAATAGTTAGTATGTGCAACCAATGGTAATGTGTCAATCACCTCATTTCCATACCTTGTAACGCTCTGCATATTAGTGTATACATATCTATATGTGTCCATGTACGCACTGTAGTTAACTTTTCAGTACTCTCTCTCACTGTATCTGTCTGTACACACACACTGTGTATAGTTTTTAGACTAGACTGTGTGGTAATGAAGAATGAGCTTCATACAAGTTGACAGTTTTATGCCTCTTGTGTATACGTGTAAGTGTAAGTTGTGCTTGTCTACATGAGGACAATCTTGTTCCAATGTGTTTTTTGCACACTATACAGCACTGGCACTCTTTCAGCCCAGACCGTTCAAGTCAACTAACTGAAATGATACTGATACTTTTTTTAATTCTTCATCTATCTGTGACAAGCTTACCAAATTTTACACGTATTTTTCAGTTTTCCTCGTTGTCAGTCTCATGTTCAAAACAATCAGAATTAGTCGTAAAACAAATCTTATATTTGATGCATTGCATGGTGACTTGAATTTAAATCCGTGAATAGTGAATACTTTACGATTAAGATTCATATCGTAATATTCACATTATCAATTAAAAAACTTGCTGTTACACTTCTGATACTCATGGAATAATAATAATGGTAATAATAATAATGGTAATAATATTAATTTTCATGGCTATATGGAAATCATCCCAATTAAAAAAATGGTGGGGATTTCACAATTTGTGACAAAAAGAAGTTGGAACTTGCAAGTCAAAGTACAAGAAAAGAAACCAAATTCAAAACTAATTAGCAATAGGTTGGAAGAGCTAATTAAATATTGGATTATTAGGACGAGAAATGGATACAATAATAGAGACTGCACGCGCTTCCATGACACGAAACAAATGCAAAAATGAAGCAAAATCTGCAATCGAGATTGATGGAGAGAGAAAAATGGTTGAGCGTGTATGACACACCACAAAATCTGTGAACTAACTACATAAATATTTATTAGATATAGTGTCGCACTTTGATTATCTGTGTATTCCCTTCGTTTATTCTGATGCTCATTTCATTTCATTTCATTGGATAGTTGAGCTAAGTTGAACCCATCAATTCAATTGAGGTCTAGGTTAGGCCAGGGTCTCATCTCATCTCATCTCCCCCTAGCTAGATTAAAGTATTACAGAGTTGACTAGTGAACAACAACGATTATAGTAATTATGACATGACTTCCATCAATATTTCAGCAAAATTCATCTGTAACAAATATATACAGATATGTATACAGAGAGAATCTCCACCAGACAATCATCCAAAAATGAGCTGTCTGAAAAAATCCTATAATACAACTGTACACGCATACATATGAGGAAAACTATTTTCTGATGTGGTGGACTATGTTGAAACTGAAACAAAATTCATGTCACATATGTAAATGAATTTTCTCACTCGAGCTCACTCATCGCGCAGATTTTTCTCCGTGTAATGTAATTCTACTTGGACTACATAAATCATTTGTTGAAACTTGCATATACTCCAAAGTCTACATCTATAATTATAATTGTATTTATTACGTTCTCACTTCTCACTTCCCTCCATCCAGAGGGTCTCTCTCTCTCTCCCTCTCTTTTTCTCTCTCATTTCACATGTCATCCCCCATGAAATGTTAAACACTCGACAGTTCATGTTCGTTTCCAGTCAATAAAATGGATAAGAAGACCATAGAGGAAAAGACAAGATAAAGATTGTGTATGTGAGCATATTTTAAACTCTTTTCACCACTCCAAGATCCAGTGCAATGATAAATGATGGATGATATACGACGACGAAGCGTCTAAACGCCTTTGGTTTCTCCCGTTAACATGAAGTAAACCAATCGATTGAACAAGTGAACGATAGACACTGAAATACTGAATGAGTTTCTTTGTTTCTCATGGTTACTCACTACTACATATATATATTCACCCACCACCCAGCAGGAGCAAAGCAGGAGCAGGAATTGTATAATAATATGGATATATATATATATATCGTATATACTTACGATATACATATGCGTAAAAATGTCATTGCCGTGTTGTCACCATTTGGGTGCTTTCTCATAGCATTTTGTAACTTTAAATCATCTTCTCATGATTACTCAACGGAAATTTATGCATTAAAAAATATCTAATCTCCAGTTAAACAAGCATAATGTCCCCATTAGATTAGACGAGGACGAGAGACTACCAAAGCATACTAATAAACTGACGTTAACCGAGAAAGATTATACAAAGTATATATGTGTATATGTATCTGTATTATATTATATAGATGGGACAAAGATGAGTCTCCTTATGAGTCACAGTAAAATACCAAAGAAAAAAATTACACGGGTGTATTAAGTACAAAATTTTCCTTCCATCTTCTTCACGTTGCTGAACGTTTCATATTTCTTCCGTTCACTTGGTCTGGTTTGATTTCCTTAGCTGAACGCTTCTTTTAGTTTCGAGTCTTTGTACATACATAATACATACGTAGTTGGAGTCTGGAAAGAGTTTTGGTGTGTCCTTTCTATAGAGTATATAGACGTTTATGAATGTGTTCTCACTATCATACATTTTCACTTACACCCCTCTTTCACACACACACACATGCATCCCCAGTATCCATCCATCCACACACTTGTTCATACCCTCATCTCATACTTTGCGACGCGACGTTATTTACTATTATGAGTACTGACCTTTGCGGTGGCATTTTGCTCATAGGATTCATTCCGTTGACCGCCGTTGCCTGTTGCATCCTCCACGGCAGCAGCTCAGGCTAGCTCAGAGCAGCTCTCAGTCTATTTTCCTATAAGACAAAAACAAAGAAAAGAAGATAAAGGTTAAAAACTTGAGAAAAAAAAATTGTAAACCATTACACACATTTAACACTTGTGCACTTGTTCTTTATCTTAAATATGCTGTTTTGCTGTAAATTATCACGGGAAATGTCACCACTTCTCTCTCTCTCTCTCTCGCTCTCTATTTTAAATGCATGGACATGGACGATGAGAGAGAACTAGTCAAATAAATATCTTTCCTCGTCACTACCAAAGAACTTTTTGTTTATTATCTGATGCAGATGCAGATATACTCTCCACTCATACTAATTGTAAATATACAAACTCTGTGAGCTCGGAAATCTCTTCCAATAGTCAACTAACTATAAAACATTAGAGGTCAACACGACCAATTTTACTCAAATCCATACATTAACTAATGGATATTTATAATAGCAATAGATTACATTGGCAACTTAACAACGAGCAAGCAAGTAAATAAATTTCTTGAACTCTTTTTCTTTTTAACACGACTAATTCCCCATTTTACTCTTTGCATTTCGCATTTTACATTTTACACACACACACACGCAAGATCTACAGTTTATGAGCAAGAAGAAGTGAGTTCAGATTTCAAATTGTGTATTCTGTCTTCTCTCGAATGAAGGGTCTCCATATTAAATGAATTATTTACACAATGTGTTTAGTTTTCTTGGATCATTCTCATTCAGTAGAGGAAAAACTTGACTCTGGACTTTGACCGTGTACTAAATATCAAATTGAAGTAGGAGAATCCGCATATGTAAATTCAAAGACGGAAGAGTTGATGAGTTAGTGCCAGGTTTCCCTCAAAGAAAAAAGAAAGAAAGCCAGTACAGAATTTGATGTAGAATATAGAATAGTCCGAAATCCGAATATAACTTTTACTACCTATATCGTATATATACGATATAAAGAGCCGTCGACTCAGCAACTCGGAAAGTTTTCTTTGAACTCTTGTCAGCCACATGTGTTTCGCTTTCACTCGTACGTGTATCTATTATGTACATGTATGAGCTCGCCATAATTACAACACATTTTTGTACATTATACAGAATACGGATGACATCCTTCCTAATTTTTATATCTCTACATAACACCCATAAGAATGTCACTTAAAACCATTTTTATCTCTGCACGAGTTTCTATATGGGATTCTTTGTATTCGAGTGCATGAAAAGTGTGCACATGCCCATCGTTTGTGTTCTCTCCCCTCTCAATAACCGTAGGGCCCTACACATGATATGATTCAATTTCCCAACAACTTCCGTAGAGTTTCTCTCTCTTACTCCCCATTTCTTTCAAATTCAGATTCACTTTAGACTTGCTGTTTTTCCATCATACCAAACCAATGACTATAGAGAGCTATCTGTACATGTTGGCCTTTCCAATTCCCACGACATAGATGTATAAGGAACCAAAAAAGAAAAATAATAATATGAAACCAACTATATCTTTGGTTCTAACTGTGTACGTATCTGTGCGTACATTTGAATTTTACCCTATATGTATGTATGCACGATATAAAATCAACTACCGGTGGTCCACAACTAACTCATCTAATGTGAATTTAATTAGTAACTTTGTGAAAATTAACGACTGACCGACCGACAAAAGTACACACTTGATGTGTGTAAGTTCCAGTCTCACACATATATATCGTAGAATATTAGATAGATGTATACGAATATTCAAAGCTAACCTCCCGACTATTATATTATATTATAAATATCAAAAGCAATCAAAATCAAAGCTATGGGGAAAGAAACAATGAGATGCTGCTGATTATCAAGTGAAATGTGGTTAGGGTTCTCCTCCAGTAATTCCCATTAGCAATAGCGAATGTGTAAAAGTAAAGAAAAAAGAGGGAAATCTCAGCGTTTGGAGTCAACTAAAATTCATTCTCATCGTCATTTCATGGAAATTAAATGAAAATGTTTTATTACTATATATATATTTGACAAGAATTTTAGACCTAAACAAAGGTTACAGCAAGGCGACACTCGAGACTGGACTCAGGAAGTAAAACAAATTAAAAAATTGTTCAACCATCAAAAATTATGTCTCTTTTCTTTCTATTTTATTTCTCTCTCTCTCTCTCTCTCTGAAAATCCAGAATCCAGATTAAGTTCAACAGACTACAAAGACTACAAAGGAAACCAGTGTCTTGGTGTGAACTTGAAGATTCCTTTATGAAATGGAGAATTCACTGTCATATCTGCCAGAAATTGGCAGCTTCGTTTACTTCTTCATGTAGCTACATGTAGCTATTAGCTATCCGTATACACAAAAGATATACGAACGGTATGGAAAAAAAATCCAGACCAAGAAGACGAAAAGGAAACTTTTGACTTTTGATTTTATCTTGTATGTGTGTGACATTCATTGAGTGTGAAGTGCTGACGATGAGTATATAGGGATATAAGAAATAATTGTGTGTGAGCGTATTTATGTACAGAATATGTATGGGAAAGTGTTTGTTTAAACTCAAGTGCTATCTCTACTGCATTCTGTATGTGTATAGGTAATCATCTAATTCAATTTAGTAATTTATTCAAGCTCATCCTTTATACATGAAGCTCCGTAATTTACACTCTCATAGTAAAATAAACAACGTTTCAACACTGGAAAAGTCTCAAAGGATTTCTACGCACACAACAAATACAGAGAGAGACAAATCATATGTACAAAAGACCATGCAAGTTTAACCTTCACTCATTCATAACTTTAATTAATTTTGATTAGGAACGATTAGCGAATTATTACTATATGCATGTATGCCGGTAGTAAAGAGAGTAAACAAGTTGAAATAATAAAACAACTAAAACAAGTTAACCAGCACCTTTAGTCGAACCTAATTATTTGACTGCAAGGCTTTTTTTTTACCCAACAAAACTATTTCTCTTTATGTATATACTCTTTCCCATTTTTCTTCCACACTTCTAACTTGTATACACAAACAAACAAGGAAACAAGAAACAACGTATACAAAGTGGGTAGCATGGAGTATACCATTCCAAAAAACTTTTAGCTATAGATTGTATCTCCTTTTCCATTTGAGTATTATATAATATTAAATTAATAATATAAAAAGATACAATTGCTATCACACTCTTACTCTTACTCAAGTTCAATATATTTTTTTATTATACATATATATAAGTATATAAAAGAGATTTCCATGATAAAATGGCTGGATGGACTTTCTACTTCACTTTTTTATTAAGATTTCGTCACTCTTCTTGACTCACGTAAAAACATCATTAGACTTATGCATTGGAG
Source organism: Gisinianus flammeolus (assembly GCA_034699125.1). Lineage (NCBI taxonomy): Eukaryota > Metazoa > Arthropoda > Collembola > Symphypleona > Katiannidae > Gisinianus > Gisinianus flammeolus. The sequence goes on from JAIUND010000699.1 coordinate 39,800, forward strand.
ATTTTTATAGGGAATTCATTCTCCCTCTGTCTGCCTAGACAGTCTCTGTAAATCCTACAAGTATATATACAATTTATGTATTAGGAAAAACATGCAGAGTATTTACAAATACATTCATGTTTATGTAAAGTAATTTTCAGTTTTTTTTTGCACTCTCTCTCTCTTTCTACTGTTTCTCATTATTCTGTGTGTTTTTTTCGTCATCGTTTTCATTTTCGTCTTGGTCTTTGTCATTGGTCGTAAAACAGACCAAGAGAGAGATTTTTTGTGTGTGTCGTTTGTCGTTTTGCATATACCTTCAGCTTTAGCTTGAGCATACTTAAACTCATACTCGACATTCAGCCAGTCAGTCAGTCCGTCGCACAAATTGAATAAAGCCCCATTATTTACCAAAAAGTTGTATAAAGTTGATATGTTGGAATATTCCAAGTTGGAGTAGTTTCCGAGTCTCTCTCTCTCTCTCTCTCTTGTCCATATAGAAAATATATTAGAGAAGGAAAAACAGTCCATATTGTCGGAGTATTATATAAGAGATACAGATAGAAATATTATGTACACACGCAGTCTACTCGATTATATTGAGCTGGGCTGTTCTGTTGTGTTATGTTGTGGGTTTTTGTATGTATATATTCGTCGTCGAGAACTCTCATGTTGATGACGACATTTTATCGTGGATTGAAGGTTAAGCGGAGGTCGCCTCACTGAATTTTTTTGTCACGCATCTCATTTCAATCTCTCATCCTCTCTCTCTCTCTTTCTCTCTCTCTGTCTCACCATTCACTCAAACCCAGTGTTTGTACATGTACGATATCAATGTACATGCAAAATATCCTCCACACACATGGACGTTTTTAAATGCAACAGAAAGAGAGAAAGAGAGAGAACCTGGAAGGTCTGCCATGGAATTATGACGAATAGGAATAACAAAATGAGAACGACCAAATCACAAATGACCAACCTAGTCAAAGTCAAGCCTCAACAAACAACAATTATTACTTTTTCCTCCTTCATGTTTCATGTTACATATAGATTTCTTCACGTCACGGGACAATTTGGAAAAAATCTATCCAGCTTTGGGCTTTTGAGTTTGAGTTTGATGGTCATATATACAAGTGCACACGGCACACACACAAACACACAAACACAGCAGCACTTATTATCAAATGGGATATGAGAAATTTCATTCATCGCATTCCCTTGCACTGTCTTCCTTACACCACTTGGCAAATATTACTCAGCTTAATTGCACAAAAAACCCTCTGGAATTATTCAAATTCGAGTAATATTCACATGCAGATAAATAATTTTCTACAAAGATTTTACGACTGTAAAAAAAAAATCATCTGCTATGCTCAATTCTAACAATTCTAGATTTATTAGTAAAACCTGTCAAGTTTTTTTTTCAACCACTTATATGTGAGCAAGTCAAGTTCTATAATCTCTCTCATCACTTATTGCTAGCTATACCCAATATGAATTACTTGTAAATTTTGTCATGCATTGAAGTCACGCACATTACAAGATTTAAAACTTTGATTGAATTCCCAGGAATATTGAATTGACAATATCTGAATGAATAGTGTGTGAAATCAATCAATCTGTCAATACCTTGGAATTTTAAATATCTTACGACACGTTTCCATCACTTCCTTTGATAGATAGATAGATCCAAACACCACCAAACACTGATATCATTTATTTATTCATTGATATTACATTACACACACTGTTGTCACTTTAAAGTCACCTTTTCTTATTTATAGTCGGCTTCTTTCTTACTCTACCGATACCCAATGCACATGCACACATACACAAATAGCTGGACCACAATAAATAAATCACCAACTATATGAAGATTTGTTCGCATACACAAAACACATTAGGGAACACTATAACTATAGGTAACAAGTTAGTTATAGATGGAAGGATAAATATTTCGTCGAGATTATAGAAAAGACAGGAACAGAGAATCCAGAGCTAATAATAATTTTCAAATTTGAGAGCCTAATTTAATAAATTGATAGTGACTGCTCTTGACATTTAGAATGATGACAGGGATCTAGTTAAAGTCAAAAGGTAATGTGATAATTTTTATAGTAGTAAAAAAAGTGAAGGAGTTGACACGAATAGGACGGTTTCAACTTTTAATACTACTCCAACTGAGTCTGCATCTGTCACTAACACTGGCACTAGCGTGCGTGTGGTATGGAAAAGTGTGTAGTAGTATAGGTACAGACAAAATAGGAAAATACGATATATGTATCTGTATATGTACATACATGCATACATGAATGTATGTACACACTTTTTTTGGAGTTGTACGATATCATTAGAATTAGAATCGAGATGTAACCGGAAATACTTTTCAAGATCCCACCGAAATAATAATATGTTAATATGTAGAAATTTTAACTTCACACAAAAAATTCATGAATGGATCTCACTCTACTGAATATGGATGTGGTAACTGTAGTGATTAGTAATTAGTCAGTACTCACTTGTTCCCTATGGAGATGTATTTAAAGTGTAAGAAACTGGACGAAGGTGGTTCCTCACACTGACACATCTTGGCGTTAATGACAAATATTTCTTAACATGACACTTATTACTCTGTCGACTGTAGTATTATTATCAATTTTATCACTCTCACATGTGCTCTCTCTCTTTCTCTCTGACTCGTTCCATGTGCTTCGTCCGCCGACTCAAACACACTACTAAACTAACACACACGTACACGCTCGATCCGCAGCGGGAAAAAAACGTGCATGTGAATGATTTTTCAACCTTTAATTGTTCACTAGAATTATGTCCACTGTCCAAGTGAGAGAAGGACAGAATTCTCAAAGGGAATACTACGCACGAAATAATTTTTCAGTAAATGGAAAAACGCCATTTGATCTGGAGGTGAAACTACAGATAGGGATGTACATAAGTAAGTATATAAATATATATGTGTGTGTGTGTGCATAAAAACAGTACAGACAAAAAACGTACCTATACTGTTTACATAACACAAACGTCGCAATAGGTTTGAATTGTGTGAGAATGTTTAAGGAAAAAATTCTCTTTGGAATTGGAATTTCAAAAAATCTGACTACTGACTGACTGACTGACTACTGACTGACTGTTCACTTCTTTTTCCTTTCATCCTCATTCTTGTTCTTCCTATTAAGTTCACATCCTCATTATAACAATTAAATGTTGTATGTACACATATCCCTACAAACTCACAGTCGTCTACGACTTGTCGTCATGATTGTTACTCGTATATACAAAAAGGAGGGTAAATGTTAGAGGCTCTCAACGAACGCAACGACCTTGTCAACAGTTTCACCTGGCAATTTCCACAACTACAGATGTATTGCCAACAAATATAAATACACACTCACTCACCCACTCACATTATAGTTATACATATACACTTGTATATAAAAATATAGCCACCACCGAGACCCTCCTCCCTCACTATATATATGCTACTGTTCAACTTTTATTCCATTCTTTTCCCCTCCCTCCACACAATTCAGATGCTGTTCCTTCAAATTCCATATTCACTATTAGCAAATGATTTGTATTTGTATTTGTATTTATTTTATGTATTTTATTACAGAGATACAATTCAAATCGACAGTCTTTACTTTTGACGTCACCGCTCACAATTTTGGGCACCACAGATATCATTCAGATATGTAATCTTTATGCATATAATTAGTTTTATTCAAACTCAACACATTAAATCCGCGGTGGAACTTTGACTTGTAGAATTAGAATATTGGTGTGTGTGTGTGTGTGCATTATGAAGGCTTAGGAATTTTGATAAGATTTAAAGGAAAAACGTGCACATCAACTGGGGATCGTTTACTCATTTACTACGGATTAAATATGAAATACAATATAAAGACAATGGTCATGATGATAATGATAATGATGAGAAACAAAATAGTATTCTCCACTGCATATATGTACATCTGTATATTTATTAGAGATAGGAATATCTAATACAAATATTATTTATTAAATAATAACGTGCTGAATATTAAATTTAAATTTGATTCTACTGCATTGGCATTCCTATTCTCGTTTTCCTCAAAACGTTTCCTTGATACTCTTCCTTTGCTCTTTTTTTCGTGTGTGTTTTGCACAATGAAAGAATAAGAACAATGAAATTGAATGTCAAAATAATAATAAGAATATGGAAAAAAAAGTACATATCGAATGTAATAATGGTATACATATTTATTTCATGTGCACAACCAACAACCAACTACTACTGTTTGGTACGTACCATACAAATCCGTATTCTGTATGTAGATATGTATGAGAGGAATGGAAACACAGCCAATGGTACTTACTATGAAGCATGAACCTATGAACATTTTTCTATATGGAGGGTAATCTTTCATATTTGCATGCCGATCTGACCTTCATTTTTCTCAATTTTTGGTGTAGTCGTCACTACCTGCTATACAATATTATGTATTATTATTATTGTTGCAATATCCCCATCGACTTTTGTACCAACATGCCCTCACTTAACCAGATACACGTACGTAAATGACGAATGGCAAATGACTATTATGCCGAGTGTGTGTGATGGGATGTGATGTGATGCGATTGCTTCATTTGAAATCTTTCACACAAACACAAACACAAACATAAACCCATGCAGATACAGATACAGACAGTCCCCAACAGCAAAAGTATAAACATATACTGAGGGATTTTCATCAGCTATTGCTGTTCCTGCTGCTACTGCTACGTAAATAAAATTTAAATATGTGTACTACTAATAAATATCATTATGTAAACGGATGGCAAACGCTTGTGTATTACAGAAGATATGTACAGATAGAAATGGAAAATTCGAGTAAATACATAAACATAGAGAGAAAAGTACTGGAGCTCTAGGTATAGAACAGTAATAAAACTACTCATTATTCTAGTTCCTTGTGAGGTACACCCGTGCAAGCATGTACATATTTACAAGTGCACACGGACGAAAGGTTATGAAATCTCTCGACAGAAAATGGACTCCTATACACAATAATACACAACAACACACATTCACATGAATATCAATAGTTGAGTCTCATGTCCAATCCCGATCCATATTCTATAGGTATATAGGTATATCTGTATACATATATGTTCCACGACTAGTTAACTTTAACTAAAGCTTTATTTTCATAATCACCATGCGGTTATTGGCTAGTCATTTCGAATTCGACTTTGACGATTAAGCCACACACACATACGGATACACATACACACACACACACACACACACAATCCAACAAGAACACATACCGAGTAAAGAGTTAAGGTATACGTGTGCAATTCCAACGAATACATATACAGAAAATGGAATAAAATAATTGAGCATAATGTGTGTGCGTGTGTTTATGCAGTACTTCATATAGTCTCCTCTCTATACATTTAGGGGTGGTAAAGTGTAATATGTAATTGTACTGACGAGGTATTTCTAATTCAGAAAAAGAGAAAGAGAGAGAGGGAGAGAGCGAGAGAGAGCTGGGGTATTCATAATATGCATATACAGTGCTAACAAAATGTGTTGGAAACTATTCAGTACTTTGTTGTTTACTAGATTGAGTATTATGCTGGCTAATGGACTTACCTTTGGTATTGGTATTGACGGATAATCATATACTGTATATGATATACAATATTCATCATATTATGAATATGTATACCTACAGCAGATACAGAAAAACTTACAAGTTACGACGGTCAACTTCATAGAGAGAACTCCATCCAATTCCATTCAATGGAACGTACATAAATATAGACAAAAGTAAATAGTAGAAATGTGTAATGTGACTATAATATTTCTATCGCTATTGTTCACACAGACAGTGACACCATGAGAGTCCCAGTTCAGAGGAAACTAAGTATATTGGCACATCACTCACCATCCAAATACAAATGTGCAACACTCAGATAAGTCTATCGTATTTTTCCCATCAAATGTAAATGTCCATATCTATATTCATTTCAATTTATTTTCATACTAAAAACTAATCCATCTTCAGCAGTAGTAATTGTTGAATTCAATAAAACAATAAAACTATATTATCGAATTCAATTCCTAATTTTTAATTCAATCATGTAAAAAGTAAAATGCAAATTTTCATAACAAGAACATTCACAATGCGCAATTTAAAATTGCAACAGTTTCTTTGTGCAATCACGTTCACTCACTACAAGCTATTTCGCACTGTTTTCCTTAGAATCTGGAACATTCACCAATAATTCTCGTTGCAACTAAGACAATTTCTAAATCGTTAAAGTTGAGAATTGAGAGGCAGTGACTTGAAATGTGGGATTTGTTTTATTATGATTCAAACTTAAAACTTGGATTTTCTTATATCTCCAAATTTCAGTAAGAATTGAGAATCACAAAATAAGTAAAACTCACACACGTTCACATTGCAATTGTAAAAAACGTTGAAAAATCCATTGTAAATAATTTAAATTCACTCGCCAAATTTTGTATTTTTACTGTGATAGTCCATGTGAATATGCGACAGTAAAATAACTCACAACTCCAATGACAACAGAGTAAATGAGTATAAATGAAGAGGAAAAAATCAGAATGAGAATCAGCATGTCCGATTAGTCTGTGATTAGTACATAAAACGCTAGCATTCTAGCTAGCGTTTTGACTCGAGCATGTGTACTCACAATAAGTTTACATATGGGAAATGTGCATGAGGGACAGTTTACACAAGTACATGCGACGAGAATCAACATACAGATATTTCGTCAAAGAGTAATGTGCGAAAATGAAAACGAAATTGAGAAGGTAGATGGTGAAGGGTAAAGCAGAGAAGAGAACGAACACATACAGATATAGATATATCGTACGATACAGTAAACACCACACACGTAATAATAAATATGTGAGTTTTTGGTCGTACTTTATCAACTATCAACTACATAAATTGACTCTAACTAAATACTGAGTACATCCGGTATAGAGCGAGTATGGTATATAGTAGCCCAAGGGGGAAATTTGTCAAAGAATTCATTTCGTCATGAATACGTCAATGTCGATGCTTGCTCATCGATTTCAATCTGTGGTGTACTAACTAGTCAAGATTCCATGAGAGTCTGGAAAAATATCTCTATATTAGTTCACCTTTGTGTAATCACACTGATATTTCCCCCGTCGCACATCACACATAGCTGCTGACACACACACACACACACACACTTTTACATAATCACATACTCACATACTCACATACCAAAACCATAGCCTCTCTCTTCAATTGACTTCAATGCAAAAAAAAAAAAAAACACATGCATCGTCCAAAAAACCTGATATCGATATGAATATCGACATTGAACGGCTCGAGTTGACGGAAATAGCCGCCGTCATCAAAAGCATCGATTCTGTTTGAAATTCCAAGTGTTCACCGCTCATTCCTAATAATACACTTGAAAATATGCACATCTATATCTATTTTATATTTTATATATATAGAGACATTAGCTTATGATTTTGATTATATGCGTGAACTCAGTACTGATAAATGAACACTTTAATCTATTTTTCATTCGACTCTCTACATTGCTCTACAACCTATACAATGAACACAATTTTTATTATGTACACACGTAAAACGGCATTTAGTCAAGTAGTTTTCATTTTTCATTGTGAGTACAGATATATGTATCTGTATATATATACCTTTTGTAAATACTCCCGCGTCACACACAATAGACTTTCAACCCCATTATGCATACGAATACGCATACGCGATCAAGTTGATGGTTAAATAGTTATACGTTTAATCATTATCATATCATCATCATTCGACTCGTGCTCAAAGCTCAGCTGAGCAGAGCTAAAAAAAAAGTGCGTGTACAATCTTAATTGTAATTTTTTAAATGACTAGCAACTACAAGAAATCCATTAGAGGACAATTTTAAAATGAAGTATACATTTGTATATGTGATATTTGTTATTTGTACACATGCACACACATCAACGACAATAATTTGATGGAGATTGAGGGAGAGAGAGAGTTGGTATATTTGTTATTTACAAGAAGCTAACGCGTGTAATGAAAAGACACGCGTGTAGACACTCGCCGAGCACCAAGTGGAAAAACAAATAAATTATAAGCGGGTTAAATTATGGGCGAGATGACGGAAATCAAGTTTAAAAAAACTGATATACCCATATGCTCTCTGTCTCTTCTCTCTTTCTTTCTTCCTTCCTTCCTTCATCCTCCTCCTCCGAGTTCCAATTCCAACTCGAACATCATGAGAAAATAGCAAATAGTGAATAGTGAAACCTATTCCAACTGTTTCTATTTACTTTCTACATGTATATATGCGCAGCCTATATATATGTCCCTCTTCATATCTCTAGTTGTATAATCCAGCAGTCGAGAAACTCTGTTGTGTGTGTGTGTGTGTGTGTGTGTGTATTTACTCCTCCGTTTTAAATTGTCTAGAGAAAAGGATATATGAAAAGTATAATGGTAGCAGTAACAGTTTTGAGTCCAAAAGACCGTGAAGTCACATGCACACACACACACAAACATAAGAGAAAACGAAAGATGGGAAGGGAATACTAGAGAAAGCGTCTCGTCTCCCAAGGAGAAAGTGAGAGTGAGAGAGAGCGAGAGAAAAGGAGAAAGAACGAGAGTTAGTAACTGAGTGAGAGGAAAGGGAAAAAGCATAACTGTTGGAGAAAAGAGGGGGGTCGGTCTTTGCATTACATTATATTCATCCTATATGTACATATTAGACGAGTGAGAAAGAGAGAGAGAGAGTATGTACACATGCAGACATTAGGCTGCTGGGAGGACTGTGTATTCCGTGTAAGAAATGAGTAGTAGAAGAGGATGTGGTGAAGATGGCATGGCATAATGATGAGATGAGAAAAGAAGAAGACGAAAGACTAAGAAAAAGTAAGAGAGAGAGAGAGAGAGAGAAGAGTTCAGAAGTGAGGGCAGTCCAGACTCCGACTCGAAAACTCCAACTCCGACTCAAGACTCAAGAGAAAGTTCTCTGAACAAGTCAAAGCTAAAAAGTAACAAGAGAGGCTGAGAGAGAGAGAGAGAGAGAGAGTTCGTATAGAAACTCCTTGGGTTCTATTGAGGATCTTATGTGCACGTGTATAAGATTTCCTTATAGGTAGGTAAGTGTGCATAGGTAGCTTTAATATAAAATTATATAGGTAATCGAGTGAGTGTGAGTATCTGTATGTACAGATATATATCGTATTTGTATGTATGTATATACGAACGATATACATATGCGAAACCATGTATGTAATGTATGCATTCATGGACAACGCCTATACATACATATATGTATGTATGTATATGTTTTATATATTTATTGCATTGTATGTGAAAGTTGACTATGTTATTACTAGTGAATCCTCTCTCTCTCTCTCTCTCTCTCTCTCTCTCTTCACCACCATTCTCATATACTCGCACTCTCCTCCCTTCTCCTCCTTTCCCCGTTGTTCTTCTTATCAATATGTAAGCTAACCTATATTTTCTGTTGTATAACCGTGCACGTACTCACATGGTAAAAGTAGTTTTGGATGGAGAAGAGACGACTAATGTAGCTGTGGATAGATATAGGGAGTAGTAATCTGGTCGTGTGTATGCATGCATGCATGCATGAGAGTTGAGTTCCCTATTCCCTATGATTTGATATGGTGGAGAGAGAAAAAGAGAAAGAGAAAAAGAGTGAGAGAGCAGAGTATCAGTAGAGTAAAAGTCTAGAGTTGTGGAGCATACCAACAATTTGACTATGTCTATGACTATGTCAAAGAATCTGGGGGGGGGGGGGAAATTGGATGGTTTTCGTTACGCGCGGTCCTCCAAGAACCAAGAGTTTCTACAGCCCCGTCCTTCTGCTTGCTTACATTGATCTTCTGCGCGCACACGCCTTTTTACCGAAATGTGTATGTTTCACAGATGAAAGCAGCCGGAGAATGAGCTCTATCTCCTCTTTCTCTTCCTCTCTCTCTCTTGTTCGCTCTTTCTCTCTCTCTCGCTCTCTCCCTCTCTCTCACTGTATCCCCAAGGATCCACACAGAATGGCACAAATTCACACACATCAATACAACACCCCGCCACTCCGACTCCTCAATCCTCCACCAAACTGCAACGAACAAATCCAAGCAAACAAAGAGAGAACCATAGAGGCAGTGTGTTTTCGTATATATATATATATATACGAAATGTACATACATGCATATTATGTATGCATGTATGTACATGTACAAATGGATACGGCTATTGTATGTACACGTTAGAAGTTACATAGACTGTGTGAGTAGGAAGGACTGAACATGGATGGATACAGATACGAATAGAACGAGGACGATACATGAGCTTCTCTCTCTCTCTCTCGCACAATGAAAGGAACGAGACGATGACGATTACTGCAATACTTTTCTCTTCACCCCAAACTACCAACAACCAACAAACTCTATTTCTTTATGTAACCCATTTTTTAAGCTTATCACCGAGACTGTGTGTGTGAGAGTCATACGAAATAGAAAACTACAATGTATCGAGGAAATGTTGGATATTTTTCTATTTTCTTTTGGTTATCATAGACTTTGAATGTTTTACTAGGGAACAAGAGCGAGTGTATACTCGCATTATACTAATATCTCTCGAGTTTCTCCACAGAGTTGAGTTGAGTTGAGTTTGCTCGACGAAAGCTGAAGGACAAAAATGTATATACAAAATTTCCTTCGTGCTTTCTCTCTGTCACTTCTGCCTCCGTCCCTCTCACGTCGCTAACTTTGAATGTCTGATTTGTCAAAGTTTAACTCTACACCCAACGAACCAACCGACTCCAATACTCAAACAATACTTGTACTCACAAGTACACAGACGATATATGTACAAGAGGGGAAAAAAGAACGACAAACATACGCGATGACTTTGACTACAGGACAAGGAGAAGCCAGTCGCCTCTAACATATTATTTGTACTCACAATCCAGATACATTCACAGTATATGCACATGCACACATGTGTGTTTGTGTCTCTCTCTCTCTCTCTTTCTCTCTATGTACTCACATAAGAAAGCTAAAGAAAGGTATTATGGACTTAAGTTTGCATTACTCACGATGCTCGAACTCATATGTATAAATTTGTTACTCCTCCCACTCCTTTCCCCAAACGACTATCCACACACATTTTATCTTTGTCCACTGGTCGATATGAAAACATGGAGAAAATGTTTCTAACAAACAAAAAATGAACTTTTCTTTTCCTTGAATGTCGTGTCGTGTCAAAGTACAAATAAATGAAGAGTGTGTACAAATCAAAATATACCCCAAAACGTATTGGGAAAACCAAACTATAAAAGACTTTTACCCAAGTTTTTTGTTTACAATGAATTTCCATGTTTTTAAATAATAAATATTTAAAAAAAATAGGAATATGTGGAAATTGAGTTAATTCACAATTGCATACAAGAATCAAGCTATTATTTGTATTCGTAACATAATATTTTGAGTCGAGTCAAGTTTGAAATCCATTAATAATAATTCTCACGTCCTTGTAATTTGCATATTACGATATATACGTAAAGTTTTTATATTATAAACACATTGCGTAAATCTACCTATGTGAGTTTCCTGCATGCATGCAGACACACACAAACCAAATGATTAAAAGGTATCGCAAAAATTGTTCTCATCGTCCAAGTTTGAATTCTGCATTTTAGCATGTATTTTTACGATTAAAGGGAGAGGAAAAGGATATTTATTATGCATATAGATAAAATGATGATGTGTTTGCATCATGTTGCCTTGGTGTAAAAACAGTTGAAGAAGAATGCAGTGTGCAAATTGAATAGCCAGAACACGGTATAGACTGGAAAGCTGTATAAAGGAGTTGATTGCAAAGAAATGCTGTCTGGTTCTTGTAGTATATACCTGTACATTTTTTTTGTCGTACAGAGAGCTGTGAGCTCTAACACCTTTCTACTACACAAAAACATCTTTGTAAATGCTCAACTGTCAACAACGAACAACAATCCACATTTTTTCCTCTGCCGACAATTCAATTACACACAAACGTATGCGAGTCCGTCCTTTACATGTATTTCCCATTCTATAGGGACTAAATGGATGTTGATGTGGAATGGGGCTGGTTTAGTTGTGGGCAGTCGGTGTCGGTACTTGGGAAATTGGATTGCCCGTATAGTTCAACCCATAACATTTCTGACAGGTGATGAAACAGTGCAATTTTCATTTCCCCCGTAGCAACTTATTAAGCTTTCCTTATTTTTTTCCATTCTAATTCATAAATATTATCCCATATATCTACCAATTCCATAGTCAAATTCCAATTCCAATTCGAATTAGTCCAATTTCAATATCCACCTACATTCAATATTGATGTGTGTGTTTCTGTACACATATGGTTTGCAAATTTCTCTATAACATTCCTTCATTTTACACATAGACGCCGAGGAAATACGCACAAAACTAAAACCTTTCCCACTTCCTACCGACCGTCTTGAATGTAGGTATGTATTGGCAAATTTTTGACAAGGAAAGTATAGAGTTAAACCGAGTAAACAGGGCAGGTAGAAAAGTATACGGGATATTACTCAAATGAATAGTTATCGATTTTATCAAGTGTGTGTGTGTTTGTGTTTGTGTTTTATTTATTTACAGAAAAACCCAATAAAGAAATGAGTGACTGACTACGAAATGAAAATCTACTCCCGTTGAGAGAAAAATATATAAGGGAGAAAACATTTAATTTGTATTTCCTCTTTTTTCTCTCTCCCTCTTCAGATCATACAGATAGTTTAAATTCCATTGTATTTTCCATATGTATAAATATTTTCTCTCTCCATTTTGTCGATCATCTACAACAGATAGAACAATTTGTGAATGCTCCATTCTCCATTGTATATTTTTTTTGTTTGACCAATTTATTGCCTACCTGTGCGAACTATACGAACTGGAGAGAGAAAGAGAAAGAGAAAAAGAGATACGGAAATGCTAATAGTTATATGTAGATGCACAAAGTGTCCAAAACACAAAAGTCTATATAATATATTATATATATATATATATATATATATACGTATACATCTGTACAAACTGAGGAACTAACTGACTGCTTGACTATACTCAAACTCAAATTAACTTGACTCGATTACCCCCAAACACACACACAGTTATGAGCAAATGCATATATCGTACATATGTATGTGTCTGTGGGCTCTGGCTGATAATACAGTTGTTCCACTCATAAATACACAAATACACTCGTACACACTCGCATAAATAGTAAATACCTATGAATTAGGGAAAAAAGAGTATGAGACAAAGTATAGGCTAACTGTATTTTTATGCGGAGCGAACTAACACACATGCACACAAGAAATCTAGGAATATAACAAAAAAAAAAACAACTTTAGCACATGAATTCTTCACCATTCGTTTCACATTTCCATTCTCATGTCATTACTGTCGTTTCCCAGTCGTAGTTTCTAGAATATGTATGCACCATGTAGCATTTGGGTATGAACATTATTCCAGAGTTATATATCGCATATCGCTGCAAGAAGCTACCTGTGAAACAAAAGGTAGAATTACGCTCCACATTATTAAATTGGACTCTCTCTCTCTCTCTCACTGTGGTGTGATACTAATATATATGGGGAATTCGGAATGATACGATATGTTTTCTTTGCAAATTAAGAGCGGGCAAGTCACCTTTATCGACTGGCATCATGGATTTTTCGTTTTCCGTTGTTCTCTCTCTCTCCCCCTCTCACCCACATTTATCTCTTTATTTTTGCTCCTCCTCATATTCCATTTGTCGAGTCGCTTTCTCTTTCCATGTCTATTTAATTCCGTATCAGTGAGTGAGTGTACGACGAGAAAGTAAAAGGAGAGCGAGAGAGAGAGAGACAGTGAGTTCCATTTCCAGTAAGCAATTTTTTCATTTCATTTTCCAGCATGTACTGTATGTACCTATTTATATTGTCAAAGGTGGATGCAGTAAGGAAGTATGGTTCATATCCCACTTCCATATAGGTATTTGCAGTCATGATCATGAGTAGTACTTATATATAATCTGGACTTGACAATTTATTCTCTCTATTTAACCTCCAGGAACTCTCAATACCCATAAACGTCCCTCTACATCATTTAACCTGATTCTATATTGGCAACTCGGAGGAGCAGATATTCATATTCTGTAATGTTCAGATGATAACTTTTCCGACTCCCCGATTTCAAATAAAACAACCCTAAAAATAACCTAACCTTAAAAGAAATGTTTCTACACTGTCTGTGTGTTGGTCATTGTGTGTAATTGTTATTACTTATTACCAACCATTGACAATAGACTAAACTCCTACAGGTTTCCTTTGATGAGACTGAGAAATGAGGATATCAGTTCAAAGTTAAGTAGCCCATTAACTTGAGTGTATAAATTCGTATTGAAGGCTGCCCATATAAAATATAATCCATTTAGAAGAAGAAAAATTTTGCTTTCTTTGATTTTTTTATTTTTTTTATTATTGCTTTTTATTCACGAAAAGGAAATCTTGGAGTTGAATGGTATATCACCATATTTGAATTAATTCACTTTGTCTGTTCGTCTCTGATCTAGAGTGAAGAAATGAGTGTGTGTGTTCATTCCCTTTTCCTTTTCATTGATTTATAATTCAATTAACCTCTTTTCTTTGTTTCTCAAGTAAGTTCCAGAAACTTTATTTTTACCTCCAGTTCCAGTTTATCATAATACACATTGAAGTAGGAAATTAAAAAAGGTTTCCTTTTGTATGCTTGTCTGCTCACCGTGGAACTGTGGATATTGTATATTACGCGTGTTTGTGTGTCTACATGTGTGCGTGTATGTGGAATGTGGATGTGTGTGTTTGTGTGTGCATAAACTTACTCTCTGAATACATTCTTATTCCTATCCTTATGGTCGAGTACTTATCTCTAATCGCGATCATGTCAAATATTGGGTTTATTGCTCATTTAGGACAATGCATTAGCTCTCTTTGGTAATTGTACGAGTTTTTTTTTATCCAAGAGAATTTTCAAACGAATGTTGAATGCCGAATGCGAATGCGAATGTGACGACGTTGGAGATCGTAAAAATAAAGTACATTTTTCTCTCTACTCTTTTTTCTCCATTTCTCTCTGTTTTTCTCTCTTTCTCTCTGTCTCATTGTGAGAATGGCATACAGTATATAAGTATAGAATAGTAAAAAAAAGAATTTTATCGAGGTTTTACTGAGAACCCATTGTAATGATTCCATGTATAATATATTAAGTGTGTATAGATGGTAAAATGTTCAAGATTTCCTTGACAAAAGCACTTGTGGAAAGAACTCTTTTGCTTTGTCTGTGTGTGCCTGCCTGGGCCTGGGCCTCTCTCTGTGTCTGTCTGTACTAATTAATTATTAATAAAATGGATCTTTTTAATTGATTATTATGGTCGTTCTATTACAGGGTATTAAAATCTGTATACTTTCTTTTCCTTCCTTTATACAAGCATTAAGTGCTCCCTATATTTATATGCTGATATATATACGCAATAAGTAATATTTATTCCATATAAGGCAATTCCCAATAATCATGACCGATAGCAATGAAAGAATGCTGCACAAGGGTTTGCGTGTGTATTACTGTGTATATGGATTTTCTAAACTAAATTGTGATATCGTACAAATATTTTAATGCCAGCATATCACACATGAATACTCACTGACTATCGTACAAAATATTCTCAATATATTCCTTTACACAATCTCACTTCATTTACTCGTACTGTCGTTCAAACCAAACCCTAAAATATAGGTACTAATAAAAAAAACCAACCATTTTCCTTGGTAAATACACCGATAGACTAAGACTAGAGATTGTGTGTGTGCATTTGTGTTTGAGAAATATTTCAACAAATCTACACAATCGAAATGAAAACAATTAAATAAGAATATCAGGAGGGTGAATAAATAAAATTACGAGGCTTTGACATTGTAAAAGTATCGCCTGGAAGTTGGTTACATAAATACAGTCAGTCATTCAGTCAGTCACTCATCGTCCGTAATAATATCTCATATACTACTCACCATATCGTACAGTGAGGTACATGTACATGACAAAACTTTAGCAGGAACGAACAAGTTGAACATTTATTCGATATCCTACACTACATATATATAATACAATATACATGTACAATACATACTTATGCATGGGATTTGCATATCTTCAATTCCTCAACATGAATACATTTAAACAAGCATTATACGGATACACCGTTACACTCTGTATCCAAATCCATCCTACATATTTTGAGGCTATTTTAAATCCGCTCAATTATTCATTCACAGTGTACGCCCTCAAAATCAGCCAACTTCACATATATCGGCCGCTCGCTTTTCCCTTTCATTTCATCACGCATGTAAATGTATAAAAACACATCTAGTCAAATACTGTGCGTCATTATTATACGGTCGTCTGAAGAGTCTATACGAAATATAGCGGAAATATCAATGCAGTAATACCTACAAACAAACGAGCACGACTGTCACAATCAGAAGGGGTAACATGAAATTAAATGTATTTAAAATCCACCTTTGACTTGACTGTGTTCAGTCAATTCAATTGAATATTGAATACAGTTCACAGTGACAAAGTTATAGTGAGAGTACAATTAAATGCTATACATACATAGTTTACAAAGTAATGTATAATTGGAAGGTACATTACATTTTCGTTAGTTAATTATAATCCCGATTATTCCAATTTCAATTGACTACACGTACCAACCTAGAGTTGACAGTAAACACATACGAATTTTGTCCATTGCGCTGAAGGATAGAATATACTTACACGTAAATCGTAAATAAAATACAAATGGGGCTAAAATGTGAAATGTGAATGTGGACTCGACATTTGCAATCGACTTATCGAAAGTCTAAGGTAAAAAAAGGATTTGTAGGTTGATGGCTATACAGCTCCGATTAAATTTGAATCAATTCAATTTTGACTTAGACTTTGTGTCCATGTCGATTTGTCTGCCAAGAGTTGGAAAGAGAGAAAAAGAGAGTGAGAGTGAGAGTGAGAGAGAGAGTGAGAGTGAGAGAGAGAGAGA
>JAIUND010000700.1:0-56928 GCA_034699125.1 Gisinianus flammeolus
TTATATTTATGTTTATTATTCTCATCGTCGTCAGTGCAGGTTCCTTCATGTATTTATACGATATTATATTATATTATATTATATTATATACAGATAGAACGAGTATATGCGACGAGATATGAAAATGAAATGATTAAATCTCATTTTCGGATTTTCAAATATACATATTCCGATTTTCCGAGTGGAGTTCATTTTATGATGCGATGCAGAACAACTGTATGTACTTTGTTGTTTGCCGATCTATGGGACAGCCGAACGAGCGGTGAAAAGTTGCTCGGATTTGTTGTCCAATCTGAAACCAATAATCAAAACCCACACCAACCAAAAACCCCTGAGAAAAATCATTCTGCATTAATAATTATAAGCTTCACCCCAGAAGCCTGGGAAATATGCCTAAATGAAATAATCCATTGAAATCCATTGAAATCAAAACAGTGACAATAATTACCTTCTTTGCCGTCGTCTTCGTTATAGTAAAAAGTGACTTGAAGCTCGGACATCTGGTGGAATGCGTGGATACAACTGACCAAAGAGGTCGGGGAGGTCATAGGGCATCCCTTACGCCTGTCCGAACTGGGAAACTCCACCCCGAACTTTTTCAGCCCTATATAATGAAATCCCAATAATTATTATCAATTTTATACATACCGTCAAGAACTTTGCACACATTTTTCTATTAATAATTCATGAGAAATTTTTAATTTAATTTAATTTACCTGTCAAGTTCGTCAGACCAATTGACGTTTTTAATTGGTTCAAGTCCTCGTTCAAGTCCTCCGGCTTTGTGGTGCACGAACGGAGACGCTGACAAACTTCTTCGGAGATCCCTGTGAGAACCGAATCTAAATTGTGGTAGTACATCATGAAAGCACTCCGGGGGACATAGATGTGCATCTCTTCCAGCCCAACAAATATTTGAAAAATTGCTGAAAGTGTTCCTTTCAAAGAATAACCATTTTGAATGATCAAGTTTTTGACATCCGGGAAAGCTTGGTTGAGATTAGTCAACCAATCAGAAGAAATCCAGCTGCTGCAGAGAATTAAATTCCGGACGGATGACGAACCCGAAAGAGCCCGGAGAAACCCGCCATCATCAAAGAAATTTTCCCAGTTTTTATTTGTGTCCTTCAAATCCAGCTGGAGAGTACACAAATGCGGAAACATAGCCGAAAAATCAACATCATGAGGGGAACCTTGATATTGAATCTCACCCATTTTCTCCATTGCCATTATGATGAGAGTTGTGACATGAGGAAGACGGGGAATTGAAAAAAAAGGAACGAGAAATGAGACGGAACTCAACTGGAGGACTTGCAGGGACTTTACACTTGATACTAAAATCTTGTTGATAACCGTTATTTGTTCAGGCCCAAAGTCATTTGAGTAGGATGGGATTCGAAGAGCGACCATCTGGAATTTCGGTTTGGCAGCTGCAACTTTTAAAAGTAGATCCTCCGGACGAATTGTGTTCGAGTTGTTGAAAAAGTTGTTGAACAAATTCATTCCGGTTGTCCACAACTCGGTGGGAGCACCGACAACCATAAAATTCCGGATTTCCGTCAAATTTCCAGCTCCAGCCAAGATCCTGTAAGCTGCTGAGTCTGTAGTTGGGGGAATCCAATAATATACTCCCTTGTGATTTCCACTGAATTTGATCAAAAACGGCAAGGAAAGTGGCGTCGAATTCAAAGGTCTGGGGGACTCCTTGTCAGGAGTCCCTCCGTGTTAAAGCACACCTCGGACACGTTAGGGACTTGAGAATTGAGTACTTTTATCAAAGATTCGTCCCATTCAATATTATCCAAACTGAGTCGTTGAATCCGTTCTCCATGAGTTGGCAAGAATTATTTCTGGAGGACTTTCGTCTTCAAATTTACTTGATCAAAGTAGAAATGAGTGCAGGGAAAGTCAACGGATATTTATCCATAATTTCACAGAGCTTCGCAACTTGACTCCCCTTTTGAATTCGGACTTGATAGCAATCTCTTTTGCGGAGTTCGTTCGCCGCGACTTCCAGACAGGATTTAGTCAGCTGACGAATTCCCTTCAGAGAGCTGGATTGTCTAACATGGAACTTATCTTGTCAAGGATCTAGAATCACACATGCAGGGCCGGATTTCGGCACAGGCAAAACAGGCAACCGCCTCGGGTGCCCGGGTTATTTAAGGGGCGCTGGTAAGCGGCGCCGGGGCGCAGATGCTGAGGACTAGGGCGCCAAAAAATACAAAGGAGCGGCAAAATCTGAAAGAATATTTTTATGTGTATGATTTTCCTTTACAATCCTTGCTCATGAGTAAAAGTTTTCATACGGTGAAAACTTACATAGGGTTGATACTCGCTCGCATTTTGTCTATAAGATGAGAGTGGGCTATAATGCGTGTGCGTACTAGTATGTACACATATTTTCGTTTTTCAAGGGATTATACACTTTGGGATTTCTAAGCTTCTTGCCCTCATTCCTCGCTCGAGATGGACCTTTTATTTACATATGTAAGTCAAATTTTGGTATAGCGAGCATATATATATAACCAACATATATTTTTATATAGGCATATAATCTATACTCCGTCTTTCTCTCTGTAATTGATGCATTCTTGTATGTAAGTACTTATCCACTTGGGTTTATTGTGCCTCTGAGTCATCTTCACTGTGTGCGTCCTTTCACTTGTCTCCATTTTGTTCCTTGAGTATTATTATTTCTGCACACACAGTTAAAGCAAAAATGAAGCGACAAAAGTTATCGGGTGTGCAGTACAATAAGCAGAAAATTGCAAAGCAAGTGTGAAAGTCGAAAAGTTAGCCAAAATATAGCTTCACAATTTTTCAACGTTATTGTTGACCATTGCTCACAGTCCCTTGTGGAGCAATTTTCCCAAATGAAGGAGCATAGAGTTTTATTTGGGTTTCTTTACGACATTTCAAGTTTCAAGGCAATGTCTACTGATGATTTACTGAATCATTGCTTGAAGTTTTTGAAAAGGCTCTCACACTCTCTGACATTTAAAGAGAAATCTGATTTGTTGGGAAAAGAATTATGTCAGGAGCTTAAAAGGCAGTCGACTTTGATTCCATCAAAATCCATCGAGTCCCTGCATTATATTTATAAGAACTACACTGTCCATCATAAAAAACGGTTCAGACTTTTTGATGAACTTTAAATCGAAATTCTAGATTAACCCTTTATTATATATATAATATATTGGTTGCATGTTGTAGTACACATGTTGCCAATTCACAATATATAGCACATATAATTTAAAAAAAGTTGAAATAGGATTGACAAAAGAAGGTATGCAAAAGTACAAAAAAACAGGCATCAAAATAAACGGTTCTAAACAGAAAAAAAAAATATAATATTTAAATGTTCCGTAATTCAAAGCTTTAATATTTAGTAGGACGACCCTTAGACTCTAACACTGCAGCCAATCTATTTGGCATGGAGCCAACAAGCTTCTCTGTGGTTTCCGATCGAGTTTTGTTCCATACCTCCATGATTTTTTGTTTAAGCTCGGTCTTATTTTTTACCGGAGTTTTTCGAATTTCTGTTTTCATGTAATCCCACAGATGCTCAATGGAGTTGAGGTCAGGACTTTGAGAAGGCCATTCAAGAACTTTGATACGGTTTTTTTTAAAAAAATCTTTTGTAGAGTCTGCACTGTGTTTGGGGTCGTTGTCTTGTTGAAAGACAAAACGGCGTCCAAGTCCAAGTTCTGTGGCGGATTTTTTCACGTTTCGAGAGAGTATGTCCTGGTACTTGTGTTGGTCCATAATTCCATCGATGAACTCAATTGCCCCCACTCCTGATGAGCTCATACATCCCCACACCATCACAGAGCCACCACCATGCTTTACAGTGGGACTTAAATTTCTTATTTTTAAGGCTTCATTCGGTTTTCTCCAAACTCTGACCATCCCATCAGACCCAAAGATGTTGAACTTACACTCATCTGACCACAAAACGGATTTCCAGAAATTGGTTTCGGAAATATGCTTCTTTGCAAATTCATACCGTTTACGTTGGTTGACTTTTGATACAAATGGTTTCTTGCGTGATCTATAACTTTTTTCTCCGTGATGATGAATTATTCTTTGTATAGTTGATGGACTTGATGACTTCCCCGTTAGTGATTTCATTTCATTTTGGATTGATTCACTTGATGTTTTCGGAGTTTTAGTCACCATTCTCATGACAAGGCGTTCTTCATTTAGATTGAAAATTGGTTTTCGCCCTCGTCCTTTCTTGCTCAATAGAGAATTATTTTTGTTGTACCTTTTAATTATACCACACACAGTTGATTGAGGTAATTTTAATATTTGGGATATTTCTCGAGTCGTCTTAGTTCCATTTTCATCTCCTTCCCAATGTTGGATGACTAAATTCCTTACATCTACTCCTGTATGTTTCCCCATTGTACTAGATACATAATAATACCCTAAAAACATGCACATGAGTTGTGATATATAATGACTATTAAATTATAACTTACCTTGCCAAACCTCAGGAATTATGATAAAAAACTTCAAACTGAACCATTATTTTTGCGCAGTAAAAATGCTGCACTTTTGGAATTTGAATTTCTTGTAAGAAAACTAAACGGAATAACTTTCAAGGGTGTCTGGTACCCTTGATCTTATCATATGTACTACAACATGCAACCAATATATTATACATATAATAAAGGGTTAATCTAGAATTTCGATTCAAAGTTCATCAAAAAGTCTGAACCGTTTTTTATGATGGACAGTGTATCAAGATTGCTTTCTGCAGAGAATCATTGCCTTGAAAATATTAGCAACTCTCCAAGTAACTGTTGCTATACTGGAGAGCGCCGTTTTTCACGCCTCAAACTTATAAAATTGTATTGCCTCGGGCGCTCTAAACACCCCCCTCGCCTTTGTCTCGGGCGCCAAAAACCTAGATCCGGCCCTGCCACACATGAACAACAAAAACATTTATATAAAATCACATACTATCACATACATTTATATAATACGAATAATAATAATAATGACAATAAATAAACACAACATTAAAAAGTCCTGGAAAACTGTATAGTGATTTTAAATAGTGATATATTTAATATTATGTACAATTATTAATCATGAGAATAATTCAATTACCACTGGATTTCGGAAAGCTTTTTCTTGTGCCGACTCCAAATGGACAGAATGCCCTTTTGATGATGATGATGATGAAGAAGAATCCGACTCTTTTAGCCGCTTGAGACTTGGTCGTCCGTCCATCTCCTCAGTGATGAAATCCTGTCAATCAAACACAGAAAAATCTAAACTATATAAAAATATTGCATTGTCTGTTTGTTTGTTTGTTAGTCACGCGATTGTGAGAGAACAGTATGACCTAGAGTCTTGATTCTTTTTTTATTTAAAAGCATAAAATCGGGGGATTCTGGGAAACTTCTATGGGCGGGATCGGACGACTCCTTCCCGCCCAAAACCGCCGTTTCTTTCCGGAATGAGCTAGAGACTCCATCTTTTTTGTTTGAGAGAGAATCGGCTCCAAAGTATGGGAAATGAGTTTGGGCGGGATTGGGCGGGTTCTTCCCGTCCAAAACCCGCCAACACCGCTGTTTCTTTCCGGAATGAGCTAGAGACTTGAAAGTTTTTTGTTTAAAACGATAGGGACTCCTTATTACGGGAGACGCTATTATGGGAAATAAGTTAAACTTTAATAGGGATGCTGGTTGAATTTTAGGAAGGAATCAAGTTTCTGGAGATTGAATTATACACAGGACAAACAAACAAACACGTATATAGATACATTCTTGTGCCTCACAAACAAACAGACAGACAACTTTCAAATATAAGCGGGTTGTATGCGCTAGTCGTTAATGATAATTAAGAACTATTGAATAAAAAAATGAGCTTCGTTTGTCATTTTCCTCGCTTAAGCTCTAAGATCCGCTATAATAATTTTTGAAACGGGCTGTCTATCCGTCCGTTCGTCTGTCCTTGTCACCATAACTCTCCAAAGACATGACGGATTCACATGCGGTCTTTTTCATTGTCATTGTTGCAGTCAGGTACGTATTGATTTTGGTGATTCTGTGGGGTCACCGGGGGTCGAGATACCCGCATTTACCCCCCTAGTTTAGGATTTAAGTTTGTTGACTTCTATAGGGTCAGTTCAAATCCCAGTACGGGCAAAGCGATTTTCACAATTTGTTTTCCTTTCGCGGATTACAAAATTATGGATAATCATATTGTGTGATTTAAATATAAAAACCGAAAAAAACCGAATTCCGAGTTTATCAAAGGGATTTTCGAGAAAAAAACAAGGGGATGGAAGGAAAGTGATTGCAGTCCCATGACCGGAGCACCCGGAGGAAGTGCGGAGGGATGGTGTCTCGGGGCCGAGGGCCCCATAGCTTCCAGATCGGATCCCTCCCGAAGGGTGCGTATAGTGAAATGGGGCGCAATCACTACAAAGGTTTATACGGGCAAACGGACAGAAACAGAATATTTTAGAGGTACTTCGCTGCCTTGTGAGGTACTCCTGTGCCAATGTTTATTTAAATGTCTGCATATACCTAACTGTATATCTATAGGATATTCTGAAGGTTTTGCAGCCATGGGATTTCTGTTACAGAAATTGAAATTTAAGGAGAAAGTCAACTTTCCCCGAACAAAGTACAATTATTATTCCCAAACTTGACAACCAAAAGGATACTTTTGGTGTGGTGAACCTTGCAAACTGTCCAAATCTGACCTCGCCGTCTGATTGATTAACAAATTCTGCAGCGTGTCAAGTAGTTTTGGAAAGTCGTTCAAAATCTTTTTTTCGACAACGTCTTTGTCTGACAAACTCACACCATTACCTGCGAGTCGCAGGTAATTTTTCCACATTTCCAAGAAAGATTTATTTACATAAAATTAGAATTTCAGCCTTCCTCTCTCTGCTCTGGAGGTACATGTAGATAGGAATAGATTTTCTTTGATGCCCTGATTTGGTTTATCAAGGCAATTTTCTTGTTTGTTTTTTTATGTCAAGGCAATTTTCTTGTTTGTTTTTTTATGTCAAGGCAATTTTCTTGTTTGTTTTTTTATGTCAAGACAATTTTCTTGTTTGTTTTTTTATGTCAAGGCAATTTTCTTGTTTGTTTTTTTATGTCAAGGCAATTCTTGTTTGTTCGTTTTTTGATGTCGAGGCAATTCTTGTTCGTTTTTTGTTGTCGAGGCAATTCTTGTTCATTTTTTGTTGTCGAGGCAATTCTTGTTCATTTTTTGATGTCGATGCAATTCTTGTTCGTTTTTTGATTTCGAGGCAATTCTTGTTCGTTAACATCAACAACATGGCATGGAAAAGGACATGTCAATTTGAGAAGAATGGAAATAAATGGCATTTAGCACCGTGGTATTCTCCATATCTGAATGCCATTTACTCATATTCTAGACGAAAGTACTTGTTTTTCTTGTAGACACTGTTATTTTTTATTAAAAAATCTGTGTGGAACGGCGTCATTGTCTTGTTCTCTCTTGCAGTATATTGTTGTCAACTGTTGCCAACAAAACTTTCTGGATTTTTTTTTGTTTTGTTTATCTTTTTATAAAGGTGTAAAACGAAATGGCTAATAATAATAATAATAATTATTATTTTATTCTTGATCAAATTAATCAACATGTTTTACAAATGTTTACCAATTTAGCCAATGGAAATTTTGTTGGCATTAACAATCAATTCCGGTGCTGGACCAGTTGAAAGCAATCGTGGTGCAGTAATGATGGGAATTCTGAGCTTTGCTCTTGAAAATTTCAATAATCGATCAATTACTACCTACCGTGACCTGGGATACTTTATAAACCAAAATTTCCGGCCCACAATTAGTATTTGGCCAGGCTTGAAGGATAATTGTCGAACCTTGGAAGAGATATTAAGAATCCCACGTCATTCTCTTCCTTTTTATGGTCAACCTGAAGGTCGAATTGCAATGGGTGACCTTGTTTGGCTACGACATGGTGGTACAGATTTCCATTTTGATGGAGTCAGCGTGATGCCCAATTTTCCTGAAAATGGTAAGTTTATTGGTCATGCACATACTGTTCAAATTGGAAATTACTTGTGTTTTTTTACATATACAGGTTTTGGACCCATTACTACTAATGCTACTACTCTTGTTTTGGTTAAGCACCATGCCGAATTACAGTCTTTGGTCGTTCGTGGAATTCTCCAGCGTTGTCCAACTACAATTTTTATAACGGGTACAAAAGAAAATATTTTCTGCCTCTGATTGAACTTTATTCTATATTAATCTGATAATAAAAAATGTTCTTGTTTCACACACACACAAAAGGGTGTGGACAGGCAGATCTTGGAACAAGGAAATTCTTTTCCTTGATATCCCGAAATCCTGGGATATTAACTCTTGCTTTTTTGGATGGTGACATCTGGGGATTTGGGATTGGTAGGACTTTCAGTAATAATAATAATAATAATAATAATAATAATAACTTTAATGAATTATACTTATAAATTAACTAAAAAAATAAAGAAAATTGATTGTAAAAAAATGATTAAGTAATAAAACAAAAGTTTGATCACCTGTAGAAAAAAATGGTAAAGGAAGTAGACTTTTCAATTATTATACGATATATTATAGAAATCTAAGACTGTTTCCTTCAAGTGTTCAAATGGAAATCATAATGCTACTGGACATCAGCGCAAGGATTCCAGACGAAACACGATTTGCAGCAATTGCTACAGGAAAAATCAACGTCAAGTAGGTTAAAAATATTGGACTTTCACAATCATAATATTATTGTACTTTGAATACAAATATTATAAGTCATTATGATATATTATAGAAATCTAAGACTGTTTCCTTCAAGTGTTCAAATTGTTGTAATGACGCTACTGGACAGAAGTGCAAGGATTCTATTGGAAGAATCATTTGCAGTAATTGCTACAGGAAAAACCAGCGTGAAGTAGGTTGAAAATATTCCCTTAGTTGTATCAAGTTGACCATTTTATCTAAAAAAACAAAACGCCAACTTTTCTATTTCTTTAAAAAAAACTTCAATGTCTTTGACATTTACAAAAAAACTTCAATGTCTTTGACATTTACAAAAAAACTTCAATGTCTTTGACATTTACAAAAAAACTTCAATGTTTTTGACATTTACCGCCATTTAAATTTTTTTATTAGTTATTCTCATGTTTTTATAATTTTTGACACCCTCAAAACCCAACATTTTCTTTAAAGCCCTATTGAGCTATTCAAAACCCCCGATTCGCGTAGTTGTCATAGTCCAGTGGATGTCCTCGTACCTGTTAATGATACGGCCAAGTTCTTCTAATAAAATCTAAAACTACATTTTTATGCCAAAGACTGCCATGTCAGTAGTCAGTATATTTACGTATAGCATATAGTTGAGATTAGAAGTTCCTCCCAGCATCCGTCCACGAGGCCATCGTATTTCCTATACATACAGTATATATATAGATCATGAAATGTTTAAGCTAAGTAGAAATTATAATGAAGATTGTAATAAGTAAGTAACAACAATTTGTATTGTAAATATCGCGGATGTACTTGGTCAGGTTGCGCACGGAGAGCATTTTTTTGTGGCACCGTTTTATGCAGCCAGTCAACTTGTGGCCAGTGAAGCAAATTTAATGCAAGTCCAGGGATTCTATGTAAACTTATGGGATCCCCTCCAGCTTCCAGTAGTAAAACTTTATTATTTTTCGATAGCCTATTCGCTACTACCGCACCTGAAAATTAGTTTGAAATGGAAATTTAAAAAATTCACATTATGCGTTGTATGAATTTTTTTGGAATTATCAGTTTTTCAGTGACTCTGAGTAAGAATAATGGCTTGCTGTATTATGTGTGTATGTACCCGCTGACTCAGCCCCCACTACAATATAGTCAAAGACTTGTGAAGGATCTACAGGATAAAAGGTACTTGTGAAGAAGTAGTCGTAGTAGTAATTGTATGAACTTAAAATGACTATCCATAGTGGTAATGATGCGAAGATTGAAATCAAAATTACAAGATTTACAAAACCCATTTCCACAAAATATACAGAAAATGTCTTTGAAAATCTCACAGTTTTATATTCTCAAAATGTTTTCACCACATAATTGTTCGTAAATTCACTCAGATCAGACGATTGACAGGCAGGTTTTGAAGAGAGTTTACGGAGAGAGTACAAATTTCAACTGCAGCAGTGTACAAATGTATACATGGGATAATCAAATTCCAAATTCCAATCGAAAGATCTTAGAGAGTTGACTACAGAACAGATAGAAAAGTTGACTTTCGTTTACCCTTCCCCAATAAGTTCCCATTCATTCAGTGTACAATGTGTGTACAATGTGTGTATACTGTATACATAAACTCGAAACTGCAAATGCATTATAATACTCGAACTATTTACATTAAATATATGTACTTCCGACAAAATTTCAAAATGACTATATTCTTCTTGTCCACTATATATTGTGACACTCACAATCAGAGTGTATATCTGCATGCTTTCTTGCCCTCATCTTTATTATATGTATACATAGTCTCATATTCATATCTATATGTGCACTACTAATATCGTATATATAGTGAGCTTGCATTCGTTCTTTTGACTTTTCCTTTGTATGAAAAATGCTAATGAGCAGTCTTATCACTTTCTTCATCTTGCCCCTATACAGTGTAATGCACTGTATAGTATGTATATTATTATTATTATTGAATATCGTACGACAGTATTTATATTTATACACACACGCATCATCATCTGCGGACATTGCTTCTTACGTTACGTTTCTATATGCCAAATAAGCAAAGCATATACCTGTATTTTGAATAGTATAAGGATATTTTTCTTCAGGACACCTCTTTTACAATTCATCAGAATTGAATGTCATAATTCACTTCCATTTACTTTTAAATGTGGAGTCTCTTTCATATTTCATGCCTACTTTGTATGACTTATATACATGGAAAATACTTGTCTTGCAGTTTTATTTTTAAAACCCTGTTGACCTTCCTGTGAATGTACTCTATGTACAAAAGTTGTTTTTCCTCATATGAGTCATGAGGCCACAAATTTGGCTCATAGAAGCATTAGTTTGAGCCGTGTGATTTTGACTTTGTCCACATTGTGAGTTAGATTAAATCCAGAACCCAGACTTGCTATGTGCAACAAGCCAAGCGAAATGGAGAATCTCACAATAGTACTTAGAAATGTTTATATTAAATTTTGTCCAGATATATTTAACAACGCTTTGTTGAGACTTAAATACGTATAAACATGGTGGGTACTAAAGAAAAGGCACGCAGCAATCCAATCCATGTTAAATTCATTTTTTGAAAAATACTTGTATTTTGTATTTAGTTATTTTTTTGTAATGGGGTATATACACTTCATTGGGGTTTCATATTTTACAAGCATTTATTAAGTATAGTTCGATATATTTACTAATGTTTCGCGAACATTTATGTACTCTATCAGAAGGAATTCAAATTCATACTGTATATATATTATATAGTATACAGTTACAGTATACTGTACTGACTTACAACATATTTATTTACTTATTGTTAGTTACATGTATTATCGACGCACAATTATTCACACCATTATTTCTTGACAAATTATTCAAATAAGGAAAATAATTTGAGAATCGGCTTGTACATGATTAACTAAAACTCTAGAAGGCACACAAAACCTAACTTGGATTTCAATTACACGAACTTTGTGTGGATAAATTAAAAGTACTAAAAAATACTTGCATGCAAAAAAATATAATAAAAAATACTTTCATTCTACTTACGTTCTACAAAGTCTGCAGTTCAGTGGAGAATATAGCATACTCTTTTGGAGATTTTATTATAATATACTTAGTCTCTTCAAAAAAAATTATCATTGTAAAGTAAATGCATTGTGATATTTAGTCATAAATTCATTGATACTACAGTGAGAGATTAGTGAACTTAATTATTAGTAATATCAATCAACCATGTAATAGAATATGTAACTAAACATTACTCATAGATAGATACTCTACTATGTACTATAATCTTAAGTTGTTTTCGTTAATGTATACTTATTTAAATTAAGAGTAATAAATAGATAAATGAGAGAGACGTAGTGTATCCTATGGGAAATCTTACAATTGTTCGAAGCAATTTTCGACTCTGTCGCTGAGTTTTTGTAAGTTTTCGACAGCATTTGTAGAGAAGACGAGCAGTGCTTTCATAATGTCTAATATTAATTAGACTTTAGTTAATCAGTATTCTGTAAGATTTTCCACTTCCCTACATCCACTTGTTTGTTTACATAACATAAATTTAAATGAGATACAATTTGACGACATAAAAATATATTTCTAATAGCACCTTTGCGAGTTAATTAAATCATGTTGAAGATGTCATAATCTTCTCATAAATAAATACATAAAATATAACTAAAGGTGAGAGATTCTACACAAACTTTGTTACCAAAGGTATTACGATTACAAACACACAAATCACAGCCACAGCTGTCAAGAAGACACGAGTTCTAAATTGTCTCCAGTACAGTTTTCTTCGTAACATGTCCGAGGATTGCCTGTAAATATCGCTTGACTGGTTCAGCTACAAAAATAAAACAGAAAGTAAACATTTGCTAACTATATAAATTATGAGCATTTTCCAAAGTTTTAGCCATAGTATTATATATTTTGTGCTCTTTATATATGTACCTGATCTGATCGTTCTGATAGATTTTCTAATTGGGCCTCACGGTCCAACAGTCTTGCAACATTGTCTCTCATAACACCTTTGACTTCCTCCACCTGAACAAAATGACACAACATATATATAGTTGGCGTGTAATAGAATAAATAGAATAAATCTGTACAAATTAGAATTGAGTGCTTGGTGTTTTCGTTACAGTACTTGAACTTTGACCTGGCGAAGACTATCATTTTCCCCATTAAGTCTTTTTTTCATGTCATCTGGTTCTTGGAATCGTACACTTTTTGATCTACCGGTGGACTCGATTCCATCAGTCAATTCCAAAATAGGCGCAGTGGAAGTGGGGTTCCCCAACTCATCATCCACATAATCTCCATTAATATCAATTATTGCAGAACCCTGATGATGATGAATCTTTGTCGGAGACTCGAGACAACTGAGAAGATTTGTAGTGTCTCCAGCATCGTCCAGAGACAGCAAATTGTCCATTTCATCATCACTGGCGTTCTCGAGATCTCCAAAACTGAAAGGGAATAAATACAATATGAGGTATAACATCAAAGACAAAACAAAAAATCAATAAATTGATATTCATAAAGCTTTGAATTTCAAAATCAGACAAAACTTTGTGTCTTGTGTGTTGTCCATATATATATGTAATTAAATTAAATTTTAACACTTACATATAAATCATATTTGAATCATAATACAGTCGAAGGAAGTAATAAGTGGTAACTCACCTTAATGTACGACGAAATTTAGAAGTCATGTTCTTGATGTGTATTATTCTTCTTTTGTACAAATATTATATGTAGCTCAAAAAACACAAACAAATGATCCGAGAGGAATGTCAATGATTTGAGGAGTATACCACAATAATGATTACAAATTGTAACTTGTCAGTAATGTCATTCAATTTTGAAAATATTTTGTTGTGTCGAGACAAACAATTAGTACCCCGAAATTGAATTTATTTTGACATTTATAAAATGCACAGTGGATTGTGGATATATTTTTAACAACCTGTTCAGATTTCAGAATCTGAACTTTGAAATTCTGTGTATACTTCTCTATGAATATGACGTTAAATTGCTCGTACATATGTAAACATGTATTACATATTGCCTTCGCAGTGCTTTGTGTGTAGTCCTGTTTAACTTGAGTTAGAAAAAAATATTATACTGCCTGCATCTCTATTTACGCAAATACGATATTAAATAGTAGACTCTTCTATATGATACATTTAGTAATTTAATCTTTGTTTTCTCGCATCTCCTCCGACTATATTAATATCTCACAAAAGTCTATCGATATCTGCTATATATCTTTTGTACAAAACAAACACACACCAGAAAAAAGACAAAGCAAAACCAAGAAGTTTTATTTTAATGGTGATACCAATAAATGAAACAATAAACACCCTCGTCCTTTAGAGTGCATGTTATTTTTAACTTAATAAAATCAAATATAACGTTATATATATTTGTTCATTTTACGGAACTGTGACTGTGACAGACATTTTCAATGTAGGCAGCAAATATACCTATACATTTTGTATTTTCCAAATAAATTAATAAGTATATAATATTATTATATAGATATAAGTGACGAAGAACCGAATAATCTTTGAATAATATACAGTTGATAGACAAGCTTTTGAATGAAATAATATAAAGATACAATATAATTGATTGTGGTTCATTCGGTATTATGCATCAGTAAATAAGAACATTTTGTTGTAAAAATGTGGATGAAACCTGAAGAGATTCTTGTGGCTAACGCGTTTTGGTAAGCAAAATTTTTCAAGTCCAAAATATTTTTATAAATTCACATATTTGATACGTCTATTTGGAACAAAGAATTTGTGAGTAGTTAATGTAACAAATTGGGGTTTTATATATAGGGTGACTGAAGAAGCCAACGTTTATTTTGCATTGCAAAGACGCCGAGGTCATGGATCAACAAAGAAAGATTTTGCTTCCATATTAGTTGGTACTTGGGACACTGTGTTGGACACAAAACCACCACCATATAGAATTTTACATCAAACTCCAAATTCAGAAGTCTACTATCGTAAGTGAACAGCAAATCTCCATGATATCATTTCAATGCAATAACTTGAATGAAATGACTTATAGTGCCTAAGTATATAAGCTAAATTCTTTCTTTTTTGTGTCACAGTTGTAGCATGTTCTCTTACACACAAAGAAATAATGGAGAATTGGAAATGGATTGATAAAAGTAAGGAACATCTATTCCAATACCAGCATATCTTTAAATGTATTGAACAAGTATGATTATGCAAATGATCAATATTGTTTCCTTTATTTTACACAGACCTTATGACAACTTTGTCTAGTTTTGATGATGAAGATCAAGTAACGGATTTTGTCAAATGTAAGATTGAGTCCTTGGTTGCACATTCTCAACCCAGTGGTAGCTATAATGAAGGTACGTTTTCTTATAGTTCTCAAAATTCTCTGAATGGACCAAAAATAGTCAATTTAAAACTCATATTCGTCATGTCGTGTGTACTTATAGACGTCGAGTCTCAAGCTTTTCGATCAGCATCCCAAAAGTTTCATCGTCTATTTGAAATGCCTCCAGAGGAAAAGCTTATCAACTACTATTCTTGCAGGTTTGTACACTTCGCGATACCATAATTGACTATCATGAAAACTTTAATCAATTTTTGTTCATCTTGTTTCGAGTACGTGTCACTTGTATATA
Organism: Gisinianus flammeolus; assembly: GCA_034699125.1. NCBI lineage: Eukaryota > Metazoa > Arthropoda > Collembola > Symphypleona > Katiannidae > Gisinianus > Gisinianus flammeolus. The sequence goes on from JAIUND010000700.1 coordinate 15,427, forward strand.
TGTATATATGTGATCTCATTTTTGTATACATCAGTGTTTGGAAAGGTCAAATGCCAAGACAAGGCTGGCTTTACCTTAGTGTAACACACTTGTGCTTCTATTCGTACCTATTGGGAAAAGAGACTAAAATATTACTCCGGTGGACTGATGTAATAGGTACAAGTTCATAGTTTTTTCTGTATTGTTGAAACGGGAACTAAAATTATAAATTCTTTCAATGATTGCAATAATGAATTCGCTCAATAATGTATGTATTTCATTCCCTAACTCTATAGGTTTAGACGAAATCAATTCCTTTGTGTTTCCAGACTCGATTAAGGTTTCAACAAGAGACATTGCCGTACGTTACTTTTACATTTACACATTTAAAATTCATTTATCACTTGATGAAAAGTATGCATTTGAAGTCTTAAATATACATTTACTTTTGCTTCTGTCCTTTCCACCACAGCACCATTTTTCATGGTTTTTACATAAAGCTGAAACGTTCAAGTTAATGTCTCAGTTGGCAAATTTTGCAATGCGACAGTAAGTCTTAATGAATATACATATTACTAATTGTAAGTCAGCCGTACTATGTAACTTTAGTTTTTGTTTGTCTAATTAAATACGATATTTTTGTAGATTGATTGACGAAGAAAGTTTCCAGGAAGATAAGGAGCTGTTGTCGGTTAGCCATTTTATTCACTTGTTTATTTCATTGTCTTGTAAAGGATGTGCTTTAATGTATAGAATATAAATTTCAGAAACTAAGCAAAAATGTGCCAAAGAAACCGTCGTACTTGAAAAGAAATTTTGATGCTCGAGCTCATTCTGAAGCCTTTCGTTCCATATTTCGCCTTCCAGTTGAGTGGTCATTTTCTCTTTCCAAGCTCAATTTTCATGTTTTCAATATGCATACCTACGTGACATGCTATATAGCAAGCACACTTTAAACATTGTAAATTTCTTTATTCTATGAGTATAGGTATGTGAGAAATTAGACGGCACTACGATTTGCTCTATTTGGACTCCTTTTAATAAGAAACAAGTTTCCGGAACTATGTACTTGTCGAATAGTTATGTTTGCTTTCAAAGCAAGGTACTATAAATAAGTAAATTCCATCATATCATAATGTGTGCTCTTGTGGAGCCGTGTTTATCACTCCGTTCTCCTTTATTTGATACTTTTACAACACACTATAGGTGCCGAATTTACTAATTGTGATAATTCCACTCCGAGATGTTATTGTTATCGGCAAGTAAATTACAAAAATATTACTATTATTTATGCGTTTAATTGCATATGTTCAGCATTTTATTAATTAATTTCTTCATTTCTATAGAAAAGGCTGCTACGTCATCGCAAAGTCAGGGAGATCGCTCGGTGCTCTTTACAACTAAACAAAAATCCTCATTTTTGTTTACACAAGTAGAGGATCGTGATTTTCTACTTCAGAAGCTCTCAGAACTACTATCAAAAACGCAAAATCAAAAATCATCATCTTCGTGAGTACAAATACTATTTTTTTGCCCTTCTTGTAGGTTATATTTAGATGGTGTTATTTTGACTGGTGTACAGCAATGTAGACTCGAAACATTCCAAATGGATGTGCATTGCACATTGTACAATAGTGGTCTATGCATTAAATATTTCATCCTTGAAAGAGCAATGTACGGAATTCACGACGGCTAAATAAGAGTGATAATAATAATAATTGCTATTTTTATTTCTAGTCTGTGTGGTGGCGATACTACGAGTCTTAGCAGCAGTTCAAATAGTTTTGTCCTTTTGGAATCTGCGTGTGCAGAGGAGGATAAACAACGAAGATTACATTGTATGCTCAGCTTGTCTCAAGCTTAATGTGTATTTATATATCATAAGTAGCATAAAATAATGCTATTACATTTTTCTTATATTGTATTGTATAAAATGAAAATTGTTCAACTTGTGGCTACGTAGTCAGTTTTTTTAGCTTTGGGGATTTTCTATTTCCTTACTTTTATGCTGATAAGTCATCAAGTATGTTTTTTTTCGTGCATTTTATGTATAGGTGACGATATCCTACAAGTACCGTTGCAAGAATTGTACCCTCTCCCTGTACTTGGACAAGTTTTAGCATGCGAAACAGCCAAAGAAGCCGAATGGATGAAACATTTCGAAGACTTTGGAAGGTAAACCCTTTTCTGTAGTACAGACCCTTTGCTTTTCACAATTTTCATTTACCCCTCTCGTCTTTTATTTGAAAAAATAAATGCTAAATATTGTTTACGCTTCCATAATTTCAATTTACATATTAATTTGAGGACTTGTTTTGTTTTTCAGAGGAATGTCCATGTACAGAACTGTGGAGGTGAATATGATTTTATTGAGAATCTCTTGTATTTATTACTATCGCATACCTAGATAGGTTTTACTATAAAAATGCACATGTATTTATTTGATTAGACCGCAGAGCTGGTTGTACGTGGTATTCCGGATAAACTACGATCTGAAGTTTGGCTGGTTTATTCTGGAGCTTATAATGACATGACTACAAATATTGGACATTACTCCTACCTTGTAGATTGCGTAAGCTCACTCGATTATTAGTACTCTAAGTTCAGTCATGTTAAGCAGGTATTAAATATGTTGTGCAATATTTGTGTTATACAATTTAAATGTAGCGACATATAATAAAATTTAATTTACAGGCACTTGCTAAAAAATGTCATTCGAATGAAGAAATTGAAAGGGACTTGCATCGCAGTCTTCCCGAGCATCCAGCCTTCCATGAAGAATGTATGTACACTCAAGGAACTACTTCTTTTTAATTAAGTGACCTGTGTATTGTAAATAAGTTTGGGGGTTAATGTTATATTGCTTTTCCTTTTAAATCAGGTGGACTTGATGCATTGAGACGTGTTCTCTGTGCTTATGCTCATCGTAATCCGCATATAGGCTACTGTCAGGCAATGAACATGGTTGCATCCGTGTTACTTTTATATTGTAGTGAAGAGGAAGCGTTCTGGTTACTGGCTTCCATATGTGAAAGACTTTTACCGGACTACTATAACCGGCGGGTTGTAGGGGCTCTTGTGGATCAAGCCGTAATGGATGAATTACTCAGTCTCCATGTAAGTATCATTTTTTTTGATATTTTTTATTTCGTAATGGCTCGCAAGAGTTCGTTGATTAATTTACTATATTTCAAAGACACGTGTTTAGTAGCAGCTCTCTGTCCACCTAATGTAGCTGAGAAAAGATTCGATTGTGTATTTTTGATAGCACCCAGAAAACTATAGATAAAAAAATCTAGGTTATTCTAGATTTTGTATTGACCTTTTGAATCCTATTCTACAATAATTCAACAGTCAAAGTCTTTGTACAAATATTTAATGCATTTCCTCTTCTTTTTTTTTGTAATATTAGTGTCCGAGACTTCATAAGCATTTGAATAAGCTTGGAATGATTGGAATGATATGTTTATCATGGTTTTTAACCCTCTTTTTAAGGTAAACAGACGTTTAAAAAGTACAATTAAAAATCATATGAAAAGATCCAAAGCAAAAACAGTGGTAACGGCAAAATAAATGTATAATTTAATTTATTGAATTTACTTTACAGTGTCATGTCCTATGATTGTGCTGTATTCATAATTGACTGCTTTTTATACGACGCCTCCAAAGTTTTATTTCAAGTAGCTCTGGAAATTTTGGAATCGAATGAAGATGCTCTTTTAAAATGTAGAGATGAAGGGGAAGCAATGCAAGTTCTCACAGACTACCTTAATGGTATCTACGTCATTCGAGAAGAGATTATTGACATTGGAGAAGATTTGATAAGCAAATCACCCAGTCCACCCATGGTCATTCACACTGTCCCTGTGGGAACTCCAGTCGGACCGAAGAGTAGAATGGAAAAATGCCATAAAAAGTCTGTGGCTATTTCCACTCTTGTCTACGAATCGTACAGGAAATTTGGAACTGTGATTACTGCCGTTCAAATTGATATACTGCGACTCAAGCATCGACTCAAAGTCGTTCAGAATTTGGAAGATCAGGCCATGCGGAATGCGTTGAGGAATGTGGGGAATATTGTCGAGTTTGAGAGAAAGGATATTCAAGAATTATTTTTGCTCATCCGAGGCGATCACCTTTGGCAAGTTGCATGTGGTTCTCAAAATGCCATATCAAGCAGTGATGACTATCCGGGCTGTCAGCAGTATCAACTATTGGACATTGAACAGTTTAAAAATGCTTTTATGACATTTAGTCCTTGGGGCTCTAATTCCAATCCAAAATTAATTGATTTGGTTACACGACTTTTTAAGGTATGTATACATTTAAATGAACTTTTCCCCTTCCAAATTTACATGACAAAAATCAAAGAGAAAACACAACTCTTGGTAGTATTTTCATTAATTTTGTTTTCTTCGGATATTTGTAGCTGTTCGATACGGATTGTGATGGCTACGTCACATTTAGTGAATTAGTTAAAATTTTAGCTATCACTGGCAAAGGAGAACTGACTCTTCGACTGAGACTTTTTTTTTGCCTTCATTTACCTCCTTTACTAAACACGGACGCAGATGCTGTAACTCCATCAGGTAAATTGTGCATTTCAAAAAATTAAAACTTTGAATCAACTATGAATATATTGACATGTTTGACATACATCTGTGAAACAATTTTTATATGAATGTGTTGTGCATTTCATAGATGATTCCGCGGAAGTAGGAACGGAGGCTTCTGAATTCTTTTCAAGTATCGACTGTGTGACTGTCACTATGGAAAATGATAAACCGAATATGGAGAATCCTATTCGTCCGAGGACAAGATCTGGTTCCAGTCGTCAATCAGAGGCGCTTGCTGCACTCTTCTCTGCTGCTACGACTGACGGTTCTGCAGTTCCACCCATGGATCAGCCACATTTCATTGCCATGTGGAAATCCTTCTATGACGTCTTTATCCACCATAAAAGTGAGCAACTAGTATATCATTCAATTGTGAGTGTGGGAACTCTTTTAATCAAGCTGGGGGATGCGGGAAGACGTTCTGGTAAAGACAAACCACCGAAAGACAAGTCAAAATCTACCACAAATATCTCAAGCGTCAACTCTCTCACAAGACCTACGACTGTCCCATTGGCCATTCCAGTTGGATCCAATTCCCCAACAAATCATACTGCTGCAGACAACGGAGATATAAATTACATATCAATCAAGGTTCGATACATTCAAATATCTTAAACTTTCTTTTATTATTCTACTCTACGCGATATTTTTTTTTAACGAGTATTCATTCTGGCTATTATAAATTATAATTATTTCAGGATGATGGACCATCTGAAGCGTGGCAGATTACATTTGAACAGTTTTTAGCGTCCATTCTTACAGAAGAACCTTTAGTTGAATTTTTTGATGCCAAAATGGACCTGGAAAAACAAATCGACAAGTTTAAATGTAGAAGACTTCTAAAAAAGACTTCTTTGTCTTCTTCTCCCGAATAAAGAGAGATTTATGTGCAAGTCTTAATAATATTATTATTATTCAAAAAGGAATTACCAATAATCGGTTCTAAAAGCTACAAGTTAAAGAGGAGTTTTTTTTATCCTTCTTTGAATTCAAAATGTACTAGCAGGAAAATTGAAGAACACTATCAATTTAATGCCTCATTACAGTTCGAATACAAGGTATTTCAAAAACATTTAATTTGTTCTACATTTTTTTCGTACACAATTTTGAACATTCTACATAATCATTATTTAGTAAGTACATAATCACGACATGTATTTTACTGCGCTTGGTCGTTCCACACTAGTTTACAGAATAGTCATTTTCTACAAACCTTTTTTTGCTTTAACGGACAAGACGTTTCACTTGTTTTTTTTAGAATTTTTAATCGTTCAGATCCTCTTGATCTTTGTACAAAGATAATTGTGGTGCTAGTGTTTTACATTGATTTCAAATTGATGAAAACGATTACTTTTGTTAATATTCATATTAATAATTCAAATATTCAATATTGTATGCATTGAATTACGTCACGCCTTTCATGAAAAGTAACTGAAAATTGTACCAAGTAAATAACACAAAAAAAAGTAATGACAATGTACTTGCAAGCGGGTGTTGATTCTCCATTGAAATTTCTCTTAAATATATCGTTCCATTATTATTATTATTATTAGATATACTAAGGGATTATGCGAACCCGTTTTTTGTAGTATGTATAATACCGCGACTAAATCCTGAAATTTATCAAAATGACGGATACTCGATAAAGTTTTCAGGGAAATGAAAAGTCTTAAATATGCGGGTATACCCGCAAGGATTCTACTGATTCGTTAGCAAGTTGATAGTATGTGACGGATTCTATAATTACTTGTCGCCATTTTTTTTGTAAGTAATTTGCAAGAGATTGCAGTAGATGATACTGCATAATGTTTCTTGTATACTTTATTGCGATTCCAATCATTATATGGTTTTTATGTATTTCATCAAAAATAATCTTGAAATTGTATACCAATTTTCTAGTGCATCTCTCTGAAATTCCGTGAATGTTTGAACTGTACTATTGTGCTGAAGACATTGGAACGTCTTCCGTACATATTCAACACGATGTAAACTACACACACATTAAGTAATTGATGGAACATTTATTATTAGTATGTACATACATATATAAATATATCACAATGTATAGTAAAAAACCAAAGACTTGAAAATATTTACCTTTTTTGGATTTCTCACGCATAATAAAAAGTATTTTAATAATACATTCAATAACATAAAGAACAATTATATATTTCAATGTGCTTATCTTTCATATAAATACTCAATTCACTGGTAATCACTGAAAAATTGAGATTTGAAATACACCAGAATCAGAACGTCTTTACATTTTCCTTTTGTGGCATCCTGAAAAAGCAGAAATCGTCGGTTGGCAATCGAATTCGGAGAAGACGAAAGTGTATTTGGATATTTTGTTTTGTATCGTTGAGTCCTTTTACAATCAGTAGTTGGTCTTCATTGTTTAAAGCTTCTGTTTTGATTTTATAAACCTTGCTCACACGGGATTGAGTAACAAGAATTTGTATTTTTGGACCATAGGTGTTTTCAGAGCTACTAATTAAAACTATTGAGCATTTCATTTATTAAATACATTTTGAATCGTTTCCCAAAGTCATCACTCTAAACAGTCTACAGATACGCCCGTTTGACGTCTATTAAAAAAGCTGTCAACATGGCTACTGCTATATAACATAGGATTTCATAATCTTACGCTTATTAGGATAATGGTCATAAACGAGTGTACCTTAATTGTTTGGGACTTTGGGATAGTTTAATTTCATATGGAGGAATAGTAATGAACATTTTTGACAATTTAACAAACAAACTCTGCCACAGCTGTGCAGAACTCGCTCAATACGTTTTACCTTCCTTTTACACTACAAATTGTAATGCTATTTTGTGTAATTTCCATACTAATTTTTTTTGAATAATTCATATCTCGAATGTTTCTCGAGCATTTATTTTAATTATGGTTTTAAGGATTTGATCAAGGGCAACTCCTAATATTTTAAATAATCTATATTTGTATTGCAAATAGAACAAAAGATGAGACATATATTGAGACAGTTAAAATGTAATTCCCAAAGTTTTGTGTGTTGTTGCCGTTGTTGGACTGTCGTCGAATAAATGTATCGAGTATATAACGATTTAAAGTAAAATATATACCTATAATACCTAGAATCAAAACTTTCAGAATCTTTAATTGATAAACTCGCTTGCCGTCTTTGACTGAAATTTTCTGTTGAATCAAATTTAGAGCTTGTAATTTTACATGTGACAGTGTCTTTGTGTGTTTAGAGTTCAAAATTCAATACAATTGACCGAAATGCAGATCATCTCCACACACTCGCCCAATACTCCACTTATTCCTCTTTCCCTCATATGTCTTTGGAGTCTCCTGAGTGTTACTTTTGCCAGTGAAATTCCTCAAATGCTCCAGACAAGTTTTGAAAAACGATACATAATAAGTGGAGGAAATTTCACGTTGATTTGTCACTCGAATCAAACAACCCATGGACAGAATTTTACATTCACATGGACGAAAGGTGGAAAGGTAAATGTAAAAGCTTTGCATGTGTGGCTCCTACAAAAAGTACAAGGGTTTTTGTGTCATTTTAGTGTCGTCAAATTAGTTGACCCATGTCCCATTAAAATTGACTGAATGTTTTTTAGAATTTGGACTATAACGAAACATCCATCGCAGAAAAAATGGAAACTCGTTCCTCTCTTTCCGAATTGCTATTCAGTGATGCTCAATTAAATAAAACTGCTGGGGTTTATGTTTGCAAAATCTCAGATTCCAAGGATGTTGTTCAACTTCAGAGACGTTTTGAAGTCAAACTCTTGGGTAAAAAAGAAGATTTATTTAAAAAAAAACATAAACTGTCTATAAACAAGCACGGAAAGTGTAAAAAGGTGTTTTTATATCGTCATTTTTACACATGTTTGTAGATGCGCACCTTTGGATTTATTTCGCATTTGCCTGCCTCTTTCTGGGAATCATGCTAGTCATCGTCTTTGCCTTTTTCTTTTTTTCAACTGTACAGAAACCATTTATTTCTACCACATCTAAATCTAAATTGTAAAATTCCAATAATAAAATGACTTCAGCACACTCAAAATAGCGTATCAATGTACACTTTTTAATCGATTTCTGCCACAATGGTGCATTTTCCAGTTAATGTGAAGAGCCATGTGAATGCCATTCACTGTAGAATAATTCCATCGTATATCTACATATATAGCAATGGCAGCAGGGTAAAAATATATGAGAATATGCTTCAGGTGGGAAATATAAATAGACGCAAACGATTTTGGCTAAAATTAAGTAACGTTCACATCATTAAGATAGGAGATGCGTTTGTTTGTTCACTTTTGTTCATCTTCCGCGAACTCAGCTTATTCTTGTTTGCCCAAGTTCACGTACTTTTACTCCTTTCCTTGTTAAATTGAAAATTTCGTGGGCTAACCTCATTGAGAAACGCAACAAATGATTGTGGATTGGATTGGAATTGAATCATATCATAATCCAGGTCACAATTCCAATTTATCACTGATAAAAGAGAGAAATAAATTTAAAAAAGTTGCTTAAATGCGGAAAATTGAGCGAGTTCTCTGAGCTGTAGAATATGATAACTTTTAAAATAAAAATAGGAAAGATTCTGCAAAAACATATTGCCATAATTGTTTTGTTTTTTTTGGCTAACTGAGCAAATTTCCTTATTGTACGATATACAGTATAGTTAAATTAATAAACGGACTGCTAGTCTCCAGCTGATACAGATTAAAATGAACGAGCAAATCAATGAGAATTTTATCTCTGTAAGTGTAAGTACATGCCGTATATGCACATGAGTTTGATTTGTTGTATGTACGTACAGATACTTGGATCGGGTCATTCCCAGTAGAAAGGTTTAACAATATCTACATGTGGATGTGTGTGTGGAAGTGGAAAATGGTAAGCTCGTGTAATTGATTGTACATACCTTTGCATTACATTCACGCATATAAATATTAAATATATGTATCTTTAGAGACCAACGAATGAAGGAAGTTTCAAGAGATGAGAAAAGTCAATATTGACACTGATGGTATTTTGGGAGGTTAGCTCAAGACTCACGACTCCATGCATTTTACATATATACAAAAAACTATACTCACGTCACACCACCCTATTCTTTTTACTACATACTCATATATACTTACAATAAAGTTACCTGTAGTCGATTTAGACACGGCAAAAAATCATACAACAATTCACAATCTTCCTTAAAATATATTTCATTTCGTTAAGAGCATGTGATGGAAGTTCGATTTCACTTCGCAAATCATATAGGTATTCTTCACACGTTCAGTGTATATAAAAATTGCATGGTTATATATATTTTCTTGGAATCCATGTGAATATCCCGCATTACGTATATAGATATCAAATTGTCAGCTGTATGTATGGAGTGGAAAAATGGAAAAATTGGGCCTTATGAAAGGACTTTTTGCATTGAATTTTTGAATTTGCGATATGTATAATGTATAGTTTTATTGTAAAACTATATGCTAAATAAATGCGTATAGCTTTGATTCTCAAAAGAAATACGATACATGCAAATGTGTTTCTCCATTGATTTTCCATATGGAGAAAACTTAAAAATACAGACAATACATGAGCAATTTTAAGTATAGTCCATCTCGTGTATATGATTTCCTTCGAGTAGATTTAGAATTTAGAGAAGGGCGATGAAAAGAGAACTTTTCCCTAATTATATTTGTACGATACATTTTTATTTTTACACATCTTTGAAAGATTTCCTTTCAATAGTTTTTCCTTCACACACACAGCGTTAAATTTCCACTGTAAATGCAAATTCACAGTAAAACTGCTACTGGACACTTCAATTCATTAAATTTATATAATATAATAATTATTATATTCCATTCTTTCCTCCTGTCTTGTATACACTTTGTATTTAGATTCTCCAGATGAAGAGGAAGAGATTTGACTTTTGTTTACTTAGAGTTTGACAGTATTTCGCTTTGTTTCGGTATATATACCTATATGCATACTTTGGGGAATATAAACACCTCGCGCTGACTCTGCTGTGCATGGCTGTGGGTTGTGACTTGAACTATACATGGTAAATAGCGAGTAAATATATTTTATATTTAAAATTTAAAATGTGGGGTGGTGAATAAATAATAGGGAAATTTGTTAACAAGAGAGAGAGAGAGAGAATCTCAGCCCACCGACGAACAAGATACAAGAAGCCGCCTTAACACTCGTCCACACAAGACATTTGGAATAATAATAAAAATGTAATATAACATGAGTGATGAATGCATATCTGTGTACACACATGGTTTATAACCATCATAATATTTTACTATTATAGGTACTATATATGATTTACCATTTACCTGTAGACAGTCAGAAATACAGACCTGCACTTTGACTCTTTTACACACACACAGATTTTTCCACTTGATCGCCATTCTTCGTGAGCGATGTGTGTAAAAGTGAAATGTAAAAGTTTGTACAAGCATTTTTGACTTTATATACACACAGTTCTCTCTCTATATTAGTTTGTCGTCGTGAAAAAATGTTGAATGCACATTTGAAAAGGAGAACTTGAGAGCCACACACAAGGCAAACAATCGTCAAGTTTCAAGTGTATGCATATTTATTCGGTATGTAAATCTCTGTGTAAATGTTGAATCTCTCTGGATCTTCGTCTGGATGGACGGACGGCAATTTGGAAAATATATAAAACTCACCTTCGTACTTACTTATGTACATTTTTATGTATACGCATCAATCAATCATATTGTACATATTTTCCATTTGCTTTGGAAAATGAAAAACGTTTATGTACATGATTAATCTGTATATTTTTATATCGCATACGCACACACACACACACACACACACTCACACATGTGAAAAAGAAAGGTTCTATTTTTATATTATGTCAATTGATATAGGTATATTGTGATGTGTGTACTTAAACTATACACAAGAAACACATTCTCAGTATATTGATGAGTTGACCTTTGAAATCACACTTTATTTTATTCTTATGTACAAACTACAAATATACACACATGAAACTCAACTGAGCAAGATAAATATTCCAAGTTAAAGACGTTAAAAATCATTCCCAGTATAGTTCAAGATTTATCTGTAGACTGTGGAAAGAGAGAGAGAGAGAGAGAGAGAGAGAGAGAGAGACAGAGCCGACATTTTTTCCCCTTGGTATATAATATCACTTTTATTTTCTATATTGTAAATTGTGATTGTGATACTCAAATTACTCAATGTATACTATATTACGTAAGTAATAGCATCAACACTAAATTTCCCTTGATTTAAAATCCTAATCGTAAGCCTCAATTTTAATTTAGTCATTTAGAGCGAGAGACTTCCATTCACACATCTTTCGGGTCGACTCTTGTTTTGGTGTTCCCATATCGTTTTCATTGAAGACGAGACATAAATCTTTTGACATTTATCTGGGGATTTGTTTTTTCGTTTTCGTGTCTGAACATGTGTATTGTCTTTTTCATTGTTTTTAGTGTTTGATTTATACTAGTTTGTTTTTCAATTAAAATCTCCCACAAATGTGCATTTATTTTTAGTCCTTTGAGAAATCGCAAAGAAACTGATTGTGGGGAGAGAGAGACGGCGACATCTCAAAAATCGTGACAGTTCTGAAACTGTGCTATATAAATCCGATGCTGGTTTTTGTAATGTGGAAAAGGTAAATCCTAAAATTACACATTTGTCATCGTTTTTCTTCTGTGGTCGTGAGTTTATACAACTTTGCTGCAAATTTATCCTTGTTAGCAACAACATTCAGAGAAATTAATCAAAATGTATTGATATTTTGAGCTGTTTTTTTTTGTTTTCAGTTTCCCCCAGTAAAAATCTCAACATTTACCAATTACGAGAATGCAATTGTAAATTGTACATATGTCGGAAATTGGAATAAATTGTGATCCCCCCGAGGATAAAAAGGATGATTTGTACAGACACTTGAGCACTTCTGGTTTTTGGTTGGATTTATAAATTGTGCTGGTAGAAGTTTTGTCAATGTGGAGTTTCTTCATTGTTGAATTCAATTCAAATGCATGCGGCGTTAAATTGTACAAGTTTTTATTTAATTTAATTAAGCGACTCTGTATAGACAGACGCTGGAAGGGGAACAAGAAACAAGCTGAGACATGTGTTTTTTGTACAATCAGTGATGACGACTACGACTGCCGACACAGCGAATTGTAATTGTCTGTCACCTTTGATTATACAGATTATTACTAGAAATGTCAGTCAGTTTTTACATTTTGATTTTTTTTGATTGATGCCACACACACGAGCATGATAAAAAATATCAATATTTTGTGTCTGAGTGCACTGATGAAAACTTGAGAGGAAATTGGATTTTGTGGTCCTCAAAAATTTTGGGTGGGAGGACAAGGCAAGATTTTGGCATAGCTGCTATGAATTTACGACTATATAAACGTATAAAGTGTATAGAGCAGCTGTGTTATAATCAGCCGCTGTCCTTTCACCTCTTATTCAACACAATTTTGTGGCCAATAGACAGAAGACGGACTGTGCAGAAATATATACCTACAAAAAAAAACACAACATGAATAAGAACAAGAACACGGCGGAGCAACACACAGATTCCAAGAATTCTCTGAATCAACTCAACTGTATAATACGCGCTGATATGTTCTCACGTTCAGTAATTAATAATTAGCATTCAGAGTGCGTCAATTAATTGGAATTCATTTTATATTTCCCCTTTGAAGGAATTGGGATTTTATTGGATTTGATCATATATACAGGAGCTGCTCATGCAACTGATGTGCATGAGCACATCATGTGGACACATTAGAAACATATAAACAATCATTGTCAACTTGTAAATCATTGAAACATAACTATGTGTGTGTATGAAATGTGAAAATATCTGTACAATTAATTGATAACAACTCTCTACCTCCACTATTGCAGATTGTATAGACAATCAATATGCTTTGGAATTAGCCCAAACTCTGATTCTAAATCCAACAAATCTGACACTGTCCACTAAAAAAATAATTGTATATATTGTACACAGAATTTAAATTTTTAATTGTGTAATTTATATATCAGGAACTGCAGATTGTAAATTGTAACATTCTCCCGTGTCTTCCATTCTCTTTTTGGCATCTTATTTTCCTGGGGGAAATTGTAACTATAGTAAGTACATAATATAATAACTGTCGATTTAAATGTGCTCCAAATCTTTTAATTTGAACTATTTTTCGACGCTCATCAAAACTAAAACTAAATAATGTGAGGAATTCATCTCTCTATGTGAAACTCAGGAATAAAACGAATCTAGTAGTTTTTTCGGGTATATAATTGTTAAACGTTAACGTATGCTAATTAATGTATGTAAATAATACATAAAAAGTGCAACCTATGAAAATATACCTGATTGGATTGTTTCTTTATACATATTAAATTACCTAAATAGATATTTGAGAATTCTTAGAAATGCATTGTAATGATCAATTATAATTATGAGTAATAAAAATAAAAATGTATTGTGGTAGGGCAATAAAATGAGATTACGACGAGATAATTCAATAATTGTCTGTACTTTACTGAATTAGGATGATGGTTACAAAGTTTGTAATACAAAAGCTTTAAGATTTTGCTGGAAGACTTTTATTGGCATATTGTTCTCATTTTGATTCTTAAGTTTAACTTCAATTGTTAAATATAATTACGAATTGGGAAATCAAAATCAAGCCAGACATTTACTTTGCCCCTGTGTATTGTCTGAAAAACTGAAAACTTTCCCTGATATGCAGTATACGTACCGTATATACTGTCATAGAACCCCTGGGGTTGTACTGGAAAATCTTATATAACCCCTGGGGTTCTATAGAAAATGGGGTTCTATTGCAGTATGTACGGTATTCGACAGTAAAGGGAGAAAAGGGACAGATGTATTTATCAGTATGTATCGCATACTTTGGATTTCCCAAGATATCTGGATGTGTATGCATATTAAATGTCCTGTTGGGATGTCAAACTGTATCCAAAATTTACAAAATTGTTGAAAAAAATGACAAACTCGGGAGTTTGGACATATAATTTGCATGTGTGTACTCTAAAGTTGATATTTGACAGTGCGCAATCGTTCATCAGTCATCATTCATCATTTAAATAATAGGTACAGTCAAAAGTCGCCAGCTCCTGTAATGAATATATATGGTATTCAAAAAATCCTTTTAAACTTTCAATACAAATCAATTTACATTCGTGAATATTCAATTCAATTTTTGATATTTTCATTGTGTGGATCATATACAATATCGTTTAATATATATTGTAAATATTGACTAAAAGAATGAATGAGTCCCATTACATACATACGCATTATTTAGTTTGAAATCAAACACAAAAGCCGGTGTAAACTGTGAAGCCTCTATACATTAATCTGTATGCAAAAAAAAAGTATGTAGACAGATATAAATTACAAAAGTGCACCTGTCACTGTCGTCAGTTTTTTGCATTTAGTTTATATTGTTTAGGTTAATTTCCATAAATGTCAATTTGGAATCCCCATCAATTTTTCGTTCCGGATCACTACTGATTCGCGTTCGCGTCCACTTTATACTTGTCCATATAAATTATGTGACTTTAGGGTGAAATTGATACCCTTTTTAAATTGTCGACGACAATTTGCGTGTAGAGGAAAACTTGTGTATATATCTGTATATATAAAAGTTAGTGCTTGCATTTTGTCTTGTGTGTGTGGTAACTCTCGTATTCTCATTGACCTAGCTAAAAACTGCTACTGTTAAGTCAAAACTAGAACATTTCTTGATGGGTTAAGATGATACAGAGTGTATATACATATTTTATATATTCATTTATAATTTACGATCCATAATATATGGTTAATTCTTTGGATGGACACATTTCAATAGACATTTGTAAGCAAATTGACGCAGTAAAAGCAGCATCCTTCCTTAAGATTCAAATCATCTTGATGAAAAACAGTGTGTGTGTGTATTATATATGGGTCTGTGATATAATGTAACAACAAATTAACAAAACACATTATGCACGCTACAGAACTTGTGTTTGTGTGTATGAGTTCACTTCTTCTCAGAAAATACATGCACATATACGCAAAATAAATGAGAATGTGATGGAACCAACTCGATGATTTCCTTGCTTTTATCTGCCGTGAAAGAATGAATGAATGAAATGAGCAATTTACATAGTGGATCTATCTGTACGTACACACATACACACATCTCTACACCACTATACGATATCTACAAGATTGACGATGAAGCACCCTGCTTTTAACTTTGTTAATGAAATGTTATGCAATTAAAAGGGGAAAACAGGAATCTCTTGGACCATTTCATACCTTTTGTGCTGTGTGTATAATGTAAGATACATTGTACATCGTTGAGTATCAAACATCAAACGTACTGATATTCAAAATTCAAATTCAACTTCAGTCGTCGTGTCTCCTTCTCATTTGTAATTTTGATGTGATAATAGATAATACAAATTAAAGAGCAAGGTGTAACACGATATTCCATACCCCATATCGTCTCCGTGTATTATAATTGAACGATATAGAGAGATCTCGAGAGAGAGAGAGAAATGGCATGGTGGTATTTACTTTTTGACTTTTTGAGTCAACGCGTGCATATACATTTACTAATTAATAACTATGTACTTTAAGTAAACGTTCAAATTTCAAATTTCTGTACTATGATATTCGCCCATAAATCGATACAACCACTAATTAAAAAGTTTTTAATAAAAGCTTTACTTATACATATTTCTTTATTCATTTTTTTTTTACAATAGAGTGATTATAAAATCCATTCACACAAACCAGTAATCACCAATTCCTCAATTACCCCTCATCTGCATCCCTTCTTTATTGATTTCAAAATTGTTAATTTCAAATTTCAAACATACACCTACATTAATTTTTGTAGAGATAAGATGGAATTACAAAATGCGCAATCTTAAGATGAGGATATTCCCAAAAAATAAAAAAAAAACAAAAAAAAATGCAATGATGAGCACGATTTAAAATATTAATTGATAAAGGGATTGAGGAAGCACGAGTTTTCTGTGAATGTCATTAAATAGCAATTACAATTAGAATTCACAAATGGATTTCTTCCTGTTATATAACACAATTAAAATACCGCAATTCGCAATCAATTCAATTACCTGTAATAATGTTAAATACGTGAGGGCTATGTATGCTTATCTTCGTACTATACATTAAATCCCCATGTCGTTTGTCACTGGCAAAGGCAAATGTTTGTCGTCTATATATATGCAAAATGTCGTCAATGTACAAACCGCGTCTTCTTTGTTCCTATTCATATGAAGACAAGCGTTTAAAATAAATGCTCTCAATGTCGTCAGTGAATATTTGGGATTCAAATAATAAAAGAATATTATACATTTGATTATGTCATAATCATGTTGGTTTTCCAACCAAATTTGTTGTTTTTTTCCGTCAAGTCAAAAGCCAAGGTTTAGGGTCTTATTAAATTCAAGTTCAGCGTATTCGACTAAACTGCTCTGGTTTTTTGGATATCATGTCATGATGAGCAGTGACTCTTAAAAATCGTATACAGGTACGTACATTTACTTGCAACTGCACGACTCATGTATTCCTGGTGAAGGTAAGCGTCCCTTTTGCATGCACATGTATTTTGTATTTCTATGTTGTATATACCCTTCCCTCAACAACAGTAAAAGTGTTCTCATAATTCAATACCATATTCTTCTTGCCATACAAAGATGCACACCTCCCTGCCATAAAGCACAGGCTTTATTGTATACATTTTCATTTTTATGAGGTGCTGTCATTGAAACTTGCACTAATGGTTGAATATATAGGCTCAGCGTACAAAAGGGGAGAATCCACATATACAAAAACTCCCGAAGAAAATAGGGCAGTATAAAAAGTGAGAGTCCTATCGGAATCCTCATCAAACGCACTTGTCAATTCCCACAGGCACGATGATGCTCAAAGTTTTTGTGTTCGTTCTTCTGTGTTTTGTTGTGACCGAATCTTTAGGACAACAACTCCAACAAAATGGACGGCAACAACAGCGACAACAAAGACGACAACAGCAACAACAACAACAACAACGACGACAGCAATATGGAAATGGAAATGGCAACGGAAAATCCAGGCCGGGTTACGGAAAGTAAGTATTCGTTTTCATCTATATTCAGTGGTGTTTCAGTGACCGTTTCCCCCCGTTCTCGGCGTTTTCCCTTGAGCCACAAAAAAACGAGTTCTTGATTTCGGTGTGTAATCAGTTGCCATATACTGCTCAGGTTGCTACCTCGAATGTTATAACGTTTCTCGATTTTATAGTCCAAGAAAAAATAGTATAAATTTTATACCTATAGTTCACCTAGTGAAAAGTTTTCTTGACTCTGTTCAGTCTTTAAAATGAGGGAAAAACCAAAAAATTGATGCTTATGGAAAAATAAAAAGAACGCATCCGAACTCGGAATAAAGTTTAAAACCATGGATTCTGGTATGTCAAAAATCTGATTAATTAATTATTGGGTAATTTATATATGAAACTTTGAAGGAAAATGAGGACGGGTTACAAATATACGGAACCACCAACCACTTCAACGACAACAACCACAACGACGACGACAACAACTCCACGACCGGCGAGACCCGCACCCGGATTTGAGTACATGTTTGAAGTGGACAATGATTCTCAATTCATAAATGGCCCCGATCAGCCACCATCATCCGTCAGACCCGACAGAGACTTTATCACCACAACAGCAGTAAGTCAAAATCAAACGTTTTGTCATGTAAATTGTAAATTCACTATACAGATAAATGCATATACAGTCAAGCAATAAGAGAGAGAGAAGAGACATTTCTATTCAATTGATTTGAATTTGTCAGTTACATTTGACCAATGTCACGATATACATCATAATCTGTTGTCGTTGTCATCGTCATCGTCGTCAAGAGCAAAACCTTTGAGCTTTCTTATCTTGCATCTTGTACAAGAGATTAGAGACAACATGTTTGCATTCAACATATGGCTAATTATCTTCAATTCTTGCTTTTACAACCATGTACTACAGAGTGCAAGTATACCTAAGTACTTACGCGTGTCACAATGAAACTACATTTTTATTGATCATCAATTATTACCATACCTGTTTCAATCACATAACATCCACGGAGAGAATCCTGTGCACTATATATTGATATTGATTGCTTATTCGTAATCAGTGATGACCGATATTGCCAATGCCAATAACTGATAGAAATATATGGAAGAGTCCTTAATCGTTCAAAATCAATATAGAACGAGACAAAATGTAGAGAAAGGATATTTTTTCTCATTTCCGTATTCTTAAAAAATTGCTTTAAATGTTTCAACTGTACACTGTACATATATTCTCAATTCTCATGTTATTTCGAGTAATTTGAATGGAAAGTGAAGCTAAAAAGCTGAGGGTATAGATGAAACAAAAACTATTATACACGTATACAAAGTACAAACCCCAACCCATAAAATACAGGCATGAATTATAATTTGTGTGAAAAATGAAAAACAAAAAAAGCTATTTAAAAGTGTAAAGAAAAGATTGAAGAGGTTGATAATGATATTGATCTCTCATGACTTGTCGAACATGTAGATTGCTCACATGTTTACTGCCATTACATACTATAAACCGATCACAAAATTCACCATTATTTTCCTTGTAAATAATTTGTATGCCGCAATTTGTTATGAGTTTGTATACATCAAACATCAGATCACTGTAAAGTGGAAGTGGTTGTTTTCATCAACCACTGCTCAAGTGCTCACACAGATATATTATGTATTATGTACTGTATAAGAACCAGCAGGAGCTGTGCAATATCTACATACAACGATAGGATTCCCAATGATTTAGTATGGTACACAAAGTATTTGACTACATATAACATAGTCCATTAATTTCTGAATCTATGTGGGATAGTCAAAAAGACGTTTATTTGGATGAGTACAATGCACATTTTACCTTTCTTCAACCGTTTTTTTTTGTTGATGATTTTGAGATTTGAGTGTTGAGCAATAGATTTTTGAGCTACTCATTCACTCACAATATAAGCAGTAAGGTATACAGAGACAGACACAGAGCAGAGATATGATGTAATTTGTCATATCACATCCTACAGAGGTAATATTTATGTATTAGCTTCAAGAACCAGATGAACTGACAATGAGAACTGAGAAGCTACTCACAATTACCTCCGTTATTAGTTGTTAGAATATGAGTTAAGTTACCACCCAATTGTCACGTTCATATTGAATTAGGTGATTCAAAACTACGGGATGGATGGATGGCATGTTTTATCCTTTTACATTGGGGTCATTCATCATTAAATCATCAATGAAATGACTATACTTAACCTGTAACCTGTAAACATATGCACAACTCACAACTTCAACTACAACTACTGTATCGAGAATTAACAATACACATCCATGCTATTTGGATGAGCTATCAAGTTTTTACTCTCTCTCTCTGTCTCACTTGTCCAGGTCACAACTCCTCTTTCAAATCAATAGACTATTAACTATCAGTCATCTTTCCTTTTGAAATTCATCAGTTTATTCCTCATTTCAACATACCACCATGTAGCATTCAGTATTCATTACAATCTTGGATTTGTTAACAATTAGCTATGCTGTACTTTGTCTCTCATTATTCTCTTACATACACCATGAATAAAACATTATATGTATTTACTCAATTAAACATTGCCTGGTTTTCTTCAGAAATGAAATGAAAGAATTCATATAAGTAATATGTATCTTGCAAGCTTTGACTTAAATACACTACATGTAAAATACATTGTACAGGGGAAAATATACACATTCATATTCATATGATTAATAACACACACGCAGTAGACTTGCTTGTTCGCTAATCTGTCACAGTTGTAATCTGTATCTGCATAACCTTTAGTCGTGTCATCATTAATAATTTTATTACACTCACAATCAGTTTCTTCGTTTTTATTCACTTTGTGCACAGGCCTTGCTCGAATTTCATTTAGTCTTATTTTGTACCTATACAAAAGGTGTAAGAAAAAAAGATGCTTTTGCTTTTGCATAATTGTGCATTGTATATATTCGGTGGGTGTGAACTGTGAGTCTGTCTATAGTGTTCTCACAACATATGTATCACTGAGAAACGTGTATGAATTAGTTTAGTATTTGTTTTGCACAATGAGCAGCAAACTTATTTGACGCTGTTTAATTGGAGAGACAAAGGCAAAACAGTGTTCAAAATTCTTATCGTATTCAATCTTTTTAATGCGAGGTAAGTTTTTTGTGAGATAGATGATGTTTTCACACATTTGATAATGCTCACACTCAATCCAATAAGACAAAATGTTTAATTGTTATGTAGTGTATGATTTGGTCTAGATGGGAAATGGTCAAGATTTGACATTGAACGTGTGGAATTATATGAGCACAAAAAGCGTGTTTGATATAAAGTGTTTTATGGTATTATATTATATTATATATTATATATTTATAAGATTTAGTTCCTCCGTATGGTTTAACAAAGAAAGCAGATGAGACTTTTGTCTAATGATTGAATACAATTATACTATGAGACCAACTATAATTCAAATATTATACATTTTGACGACCCTTTGCCTAATTGTATAATAACATTTTTATAGTTTTGTCTTATCTTATCTTATCTTACTAACAATTAAGACCAATTAACTATTAGAATTTTATTTAATTGTTCTTTATTTTTTAATTTAATTGTTTTTCTTCAAAAAAAAAACAAAAGCAAACGAGAAGAAAAGGACACGGTATGTCGGGAATGATGAATTTATGGGGTGTTTTCAATCCATATTCCTATTTGACATTCTAAATTATATTATGAATATGATGTGGTTGAGGTATCAAACATTATGCATATTTTGTTTGCTATATATGTGACTGACGATTCGCGATTCCCACGTGCGAATGGGGTCAATGAAGCTTCGTGTGTATTCTTCAACGTCAGTAAATGGAAATGCCACCGAGAGTTGACATAAATATAATGAGCAAACCACAAAATGTTCATACTAAAGGATTAACACGTTATAAAAAAACATCATAATTATAGTAAAATCTCACTAGTTGCACTCCAACGTCATTTTTTTACTTGGAAAAACATAGCGTTACTGGCCAAACATTTTATTTGACATTGGACACGCGACTTCAATTAAATGAATTAAATTTATCATTTAAATTATCCAAATAGTAATAGAAATTTAGCAATATCAGAACTTTTAAAGTCTAGACACATCAAAAGTACGAGCCGTTTTTTTTTTGTAACGTTCGTATTTGGTTTTTTGTTCTTGTTTTTGAATTAACAAATTCATCAGTACTTTTCGGCGCAAAAACAAAAAAAAATGAGCCGATCGAGTGAGTGTGGATATTAGCATTCATAAATATATATGAGATTTTGCAACAATAATTGGCAGAGATGAGAGAGTTTCGATTACAAATGATTTGGAAAAGGACGGCAGACAAAAGAATTATTATTACAAATTAATTGTAATTACATGATTATGAGTAAACTTAAAAGATGAACATACATAAGCCGAAAATGAATAATTGAGTACAGCTCAAAAACACACTGCATGCATAATTATGTACGATAATTAAAAGAGTGAGGAGCCGGTTGTATATAGTTGTATACCAAATATTTTAACTTAAATATGAAACATTAAATGCAATAAACGTCATGATATACAGATATGTATAGCTGGGCTACTGAAAAACAAACGACGGAATTCTGAATTCAAAATCCTAAATTCAAAACGTAATATATGCTGCAACTTTTATAATGTCATTTGAGGGTTTGGGGTATATAGCTGATTCATATCATTTTGTCCTTGTCAACTAACTAACGCACACATCTGTCTTCATGTAACTCGGATGGGTTTTGGTGATGAGATATGAGATGTCATGTCATTTATATGCATTTAAGTTGAGGCAGACTGCACATTTTCCATATAGTCAATCTCAATAGGCATCAGCACCAGCACATATATAATCGTATTATTATTTGTGTTAATTTATGCAAAGAAGAATTTTCAAATTAAATGATAATTTGTCCTTTTTTATTGTGTATACGAGCTAGTTTTTTTTCTATACGTTAATTAAATATCAAATTAATAATTTATTCATGTCAGCACGAGAGTATACGAAACATAACATGGCTAAGTATGTATGCAACTGCGGACTGCGGCAACCATAACGTTTCTCAATTCAAAAGTAAATACACAGTGCCTATACTAGATATACTAAACATAAAATGACACTAAATGATTTCCATTTCCATTTCCATTGAACATATATATTCACGGGCTTTATAATCTGTAATATTTAATAAGGAAATTGTTAATAGAGGAGACTTTTGTGCCGTTCCCATTCAAAATTCTGGATACACACGCATCAATGTTAAAGGGCTATGTGACGTGTGTAATTATTAATTGTAATTCTACTAAAAGACCTCACAACAACTTCACATCTCCATTTTTTTGGCTACAGAATATATATATTCCCTTCATCATCATCTTTGAATTTGAATCGCTTCAAACTAGATGTGTTTGTAGTTTGTGTGTATATTATGTCTTATTGTAATTCATCGATGGCGTATATTTATTGCCATATTATACAAAGAAATAAACAAATATTTCGATACACATGCACACAGTAGTCTGTTGTATGGAATCATAATTTTACATCGGAGCGCGAGCTATTAGTTAATGTCACTTTATTGGAATTAGTATGCCAATGAGTGTGTGAGTTGCGTAAAAGGGTAAAGTGGTGACTTCGTTTCAATAAATATGTACATAACCATAATGTAAACAGTATACTAATGTACATGCGGGAATTGCACATGTTTTTCAGAGTCCAATTGTGAATTCTGGAGGGTGGGATATCAGAGACTCAGTCCCTGGACAACCAGCTCAAGATTATCCCATTTTATCCAAAATCCCCAAGACCAATTTTAGCTGCCGAGACAGAATACCTGGCTTCTATGCAGACCCTGAAACGAGTGAGTTTAACGCTGTTTTTTTCTTCATTCATTTAATCATTGATTCCATATAAATACATATGTATTCACACATACAATTTTCCAACATGTGGTTTTTGTATTTCGATTATATATAGGATGTCAAGTTTTCCATCGATGCACGGATTGTAGTGACCAAGCCACGTTACAACAAGAATCCTTCTTATGCCCCAATGGAACCCAATTCAACCAACAGGTCATAAATAAATATACATTTTAATTTGTTACGTGTTTTCCCTTCAAAACATCATTATTTTTTAAAAGCGAGTTGTTCCAATATAGGAAAACCATGTGGTGAGTATAATGTACATATTTTAAGTCCTTAACAAAAATGAGTGCATCCAAATGTTTTCAAATATTTTAATGAAAATATATGATGCGGATTATTGTGGACTTTATGCAACTGGCGATGTGAGTCTTTGCCGGTTAGTCTCATGCAGTTACAGTCTACAGTGTTACTGGCTTGTTGACCGCCCAATATGCAATTCATAATGTAATTCAAACAAGTCACGACCAAGCAATCTTCTTTAGTTTCCTTAGACGTTCCGCTTTGGTCTCATGTAAAGTCAAATGGCAGAAGCAATAAGCTGCTGAATTACATAATTGTAGATAAAAAAAACAAGTCACGAACTATCCGTTTTCCCCATATTCATATTCCATATGAAATGCGCAACAAGCAACAAGCAACAAGCCAAGTGATATTGTACGTAATTTGAATGTGTAAACGCAGACAAACATGGAATATATCTACTTGTACGATTTACTTAACTCGGTATGGGCCATAATAAAACACATACGGATATTATTCTTCATTACGATTTGCCCTGATAAACCAGGAATGGAAATAGCTTGTTTGCAAAGTATAGTAATGTATTGATATTTGGTTAACAGGATGAGTTGCGTGTCCATACTTATTATTACTTATGTACACTCACAATCAGTGCAATGACTAACGCAATGAACCTTCTTTTTGTACAACAATTATTCTATACACACAAGTAAAAGAATCCTAGGACTAATTATACAATTATCACATGAAAACGAAATTATTTTTTAATTTATAATGGAAACTGCATATTATTGCATCCTTGCAGTTTTGCACAAATGCAACAAGTCTATTTGCGTATGTATATTTGTCCTGTGACTTTATAGTATATAATATGAGCACCTTGCTTTAATGTCTGATTGATTACGTGATTCCAGATTTTGACGTGTGATTGGTGGGCAAACGTTGAATGTGCTGGGTCGGAAAACTTTTTCTTCCTCAATCAGGAGCTTGGAGCTGTAACACAGGTACGAGAATCATAATAATAATAATTATTATCATCATATCACTATAGTCGTCAAAACGTGTGATTCCCAAAAGACTGCAAACAAGTACAAAAAAATTACAGTATTTTATAGCTTGAACTTACTTTTCCTCATTTTCCCACGAAACTCAATGTCCACTGTACTGGTTGAGTTATAGCTAAGGATAAGCCGTCTGGGAATTTAATTGAAATGCAAGAGTAAATAGCTCTCCATTGTTGAACGCGTTTTACGACTGTGGGTAATTAATTAATCGACAACAGACGTACATACAAAAGTAGTAATTAATTGGATTAAATTCAAATGTGAGACGGACTGAAATGATGAGAAAGATGTGGTTGAGCTTACAAGGAAAGATTTAGCAGTTTTATCCTTTTATTTATGCAGTATAGTAATAATTACTTTATTAATAATAATAAAATGCAGTTATAGTTTTAACTGACCGTGACATATTCTGCATGAAAAAAAAGGATAGAACAATGGGACTCCCATTATGGGAGGATTCTTTGAAATTTGAATCCCCATTCAATTATTACGATAATATATATTTTATTTATAAAATAATTAAAAATGTTTCATTCGATTAAAATATGCAATAATACTCATTGTCACAGTAAAGTACTTGGAATCTGCTTGGAAAAAGAAAAGGGGAAACATCTTTATATGAACAAATACAGTGTGTGATATTTTTGTGTTTTTCTATTGAATTCCCTTAGGACGGTTATTATCTTCAGTTGTCTGCCTACCGCAGACCTCCAGTTGATGGTAAAAAAGTGGCTCCAAGAATCATCCCAAGATCAGAACGAGATCCCCTCCCTGCAGAGCTCCAACCTAATCATCCCCAGGGAAACTTTGGACATCATGACGGTCAATATTACCAAAATGGCCCACAATCCAATCCTTTGCCTCCAATAGCTCCACAACAACAACAACAGCAGCAGCAACAACAACAGCAGCAGCAACCACAGCAACAACAGCAACAACAGCAGCCACAAACACAAAACAACAACAATAATAATAACAATAATAACAATAATAATAATAATAATCAGGGTAAACTCCAAAACAATTTTAAATCGAATCAACAAGGTAATAGACCCCAGCAACAACAACCGAAACAACAGCCCAAAACTACCGAGGCTCCACAAAGTCCTCAGGCTTTTATGAGTGACGATGATACATTGTTCGACTATTTCAATGACAATGATGACAATGTTTTGGCTGCCAAAACGAATATCCAAACGATCCTTTCCAAATTTGAAGACGAGGACGCGGAGGCAGATGATGATATGGAAGCTCAAGAGGACAAAGGAAAGGTCCTCCCCCTTCGTTCTGGATCCCTTAAATCTAAAGGACCGGCTAATAACAATTCCACATCCGAAACAGCAACAGCAGCGACGACGACGAGAGGCAAGTCCACAACCACTACTGCCAGTAGTACTGATAGTGATGGCGTTGATGAGCTTTTAGATGATGAGGATATCAAGGAAACAAAACCAGCCACTTTCATAGTGAATAAACCCCCAGAGAATATTCTAGAGGCAAAGAATGGTAAAGATGAAGGAGAAGAGATAACAACTGCCAAATCCACAACCACAAAATCATCCAAATCCACGACACCAAGTAGTACAAGTACAACTCCCAAAATACTCAAACTCCCAACTATTAATTTTGAAGAATCCCGTTCGACAATCAATAGTAGGATTGAGAATAAAACTATTGGGAAAAATGCCCCAGATGACGAATACCTTCCTCCAACAACAGAAGCTCCTGAGTATCTTCCTCCACGACCAAGCTATGGCGAACCACCTGCCCCCAAAGAGGGATATTCCAGAGGAGGAGGACAACATTCGGAAGGATATGCGGACTCAGCAAATTCTCATGCAGCTGCAGCATGGGGTGGAGGATATTCAAATTCCAACTCGAATGCTGGAGCTGGAGGAGGTTACAATGGCTATGACGACAATAGTCATAGTAAATCCCATAGTAATGAATATTTACCACAAAAAGAGAACCACAAACCCAATGACGAATATTTACCTCCAAAGGACGATCATAAAGTCAACGATGATGAGTATTTACCCCCCAAACGTACTACTTCTGATCTACATCGATATGTGACTCCGCCACCCCCAGTTAATCGGGTAATGAAATATATAACTTAAATCTAAAGCGTTGCATATATAAAAATGGTTAATATATAGGAATGGAATTCTTATTGTGAACCTTTGTTTTTTCTGTTTTTATAGCACCGGGATTCGTACGAGCTACCCGAAGATTCTCACTACCGGAAACCATCGCATGGCTATGGAGCTCCAACACATCAAAATAATCAGTATGCTGCTCCTCCACAACAACAACAACAGCAATTTTATCAGCAGCCACAAGTGCCACAACAGCAATTCTATCAACAGCCACAACAACAACAACAACAGCAATTTTATCAGCAGCCACAGCCACAACAACTTCAACAACAACAACAACAGCAATTTTATCAGCAGCCACAGCCACAACAACAACAACAACAGTTTTATCAACAGCCACAACAGCAGCAGCAACAACAACCACTTTTTCAACAGTCAAACCCACAATATCAAGTCCCTGTGTTTTCTTCCCAACCCAATGTTCAAAATGGAATAAATTCTGCCGGAAGTGGAGGGTACAGTGACAGTAGCAGTAGTAGTCCAGGATTTAGTCAAACTTTAGCTCCAATCGTGTACCAAAACAGTCACGTAGTCACACCAGCCCCAATCGCTCTTCAACAATTACAGCAAAATCTTTGGAAATAAACAGACCAAGAGTTGATGAAAATATATATACAATATCAAAATATGCTGTTCTATGTATGAGAAGTTCATGAACAAAAACAAAGACTGAAAAAAAACTTACAAATATACTTACTTACGTTAACAAATGTTACTTGAAATTCTAAATTTTGATACACCAAAAAAATAAGTAGTACTTAAATACTCAGGAAGAAAGCAAATGTTCAATTTGAGTCTATTCTTGAAAGATAGTGCCAGTGGTAATTAATGTAATGAAAAAAAATGCCCATATTTTGTAATATTCTTCTGTGTTCTACAAGTATTTTTAAAAAATATTATTAGTAGAATTAGAATAGTGCCATATAATGAATATATACATATATTATTACAAGGTTATAATAAAATGTTTCTGACGAATTGAAATATGAAATAGACACAACTTTTTATTTTCTTGTTTGCTCTCTTCTATTGTTTTTACAGTTTAATTAGATACATCAATGGATGATATAATTTAGTTATTGTGTACTTAAGAGATAAAAAGTTGATATATCATATAACATGTTTATTTTTATTTTTTTACATGAAATAACTTTTGAATAAACTTTCTAGATTATGTTTGAAACTTATAATTGAAACTACCACTTGATTATACATGAAAAGAAATAATGGTGACTTTGTATTATCATCCAAATATTCAGTTCAATTTTTAGATGGTAAGTAATGCTCTTTTCAAAGCACGTTCTTTCTTCTTTCGTTTTCTTTTCCGTTCTCCAATCATTTCTTTAAATGTTTCAATTTCATCCTTTTCCACACGACGATCATTCAAAAATTTTAAACCTGCCAAATTGAAGCCAACAATATCCACGAGCTCTTTTTGTCGTTTTTCTGCCAAATCCGCCACTTGTTTTAGAATATCTTTATCGGAGAGACTGAGGGAAGCTAAATGAAATTTCATGAGACTGTGTAGGCAACGAAGAATCAACTCTGTTGCTAGAGGATAGTGCTCAAGTACTTGACCAATTACAGGGATCATTCTATTGATATATTCTACGGGTAAAAGCATCACACTTTGTTCCAATTCGGATGCTTTGATTCCAGTCAGTATTTTCAGCATGTATTCTTTAAGGTCTTTTGCACCGTATGCAACTAAAATGGGATTTGTAGGGTTGTTTTCTTGGTAAACATCTAATGCTTCAATTAATTTATCCGCCTTAAGAAAAAACAAGCAAATAAACACATCAACATTAGACACGTATAGATAACCCTTTTTTAGCGAGACTGTGTACATGGCGTACACAAAGAGAAAAACACGCAAGCTTGGGTATTTAATTAATAATCTTACAGATTTTTCACTCTCAGCTGTTTTCAAAGCAGTTAGGGCAGCATTTTCCACAACGGCATCTTTCTCGAGTTCATTTTCACGTTCTTGTTCTCGTTCATCATCCAATACAAGAATCTAAATACAAGAATGCACAAATAAAAAGTGATGGATGCTCTATTTTATCCCATGCGTAAAACTACCGACTATCAGGATTGGAAAATAATTATAATGAATTACATCTTGTGTTCGACTAAACATTCGAATAGTCTGATCTCGTCCAGCAGTTGCGACATGTAGCCCACCGACACCCATGCAAGTTGCTCCTCCTTCTATATGTGCCTATATATACAACAAATAATAAATGTATTATATAAGTAACTGTATGATAGTTTAAACCAAATAATTTTTTGAAGGTATGTATGTTAATAGAAAATCCTACTTTGATAGTTTGAATACGTTGATGATTGTCCGCATCGTAGAAATTGATACTGTCTTTGGCGACAGATGTAATATAATGAGTTCTTTCTTGAAACGCACAACCCACGAGACCATCGGAATGTTTCATTGTAGCATGACAGTCTCCAAAGTCCAAACCCCAAACACGGACACTTTTATCGCCAGAACAGGAAGCAAGAAGTAAACTATCAGAGGAGATGTCGATAGAAACGACGGGTAAACTGTGTCCATACATGGACAAGTGAAATTTCAATGTGTCCAAATAGAATAACTAAAATTATACACAAAAATAATCATATTAAAATCCCATTTGCACAATAATCAACAATTACAGTCAATTTGAAGAGTTTCCCTATCGATTTTGTATGGTTATTTAATATTTTTGTTACTCACTTTTATAGTGGAATCAAGAAGACCGGCAGCAACAAATTTAAGATCAGGACTTATTTTGACACTTAAAACACTTTCTTGAACATCCAGTTGACGTTTCAATTGGAATTTGAGTTGTCCTTCCGTCATGAAAAAATCATGAAATTGAATAAAACTTCCGTTAGACGATGCAAATCCAAGATTATTTGAGAAAACATCCAAACTCCACACACTAAATTACACAAATGAGCTTTAGATTAAAAATATTCCATTATAATTCGAAGTCGGTAAGTAAATGGTAAAAAGCTACAACATAGTATTTGTTTTTACTTTTCACTTCCACTCGATTCGACTTGAGTTATGACACCAGTAGAAATATCTCCTAGTATCAAATTTCCGCAAGTTGAACCCGCAATGAAATGACGGTCACCAGGACAAAATGAAGCACACACAACTGGATACTCGTGAGGAATCGTCAAAATACAAGTCAAAGTTTTTCTAAATTGAAATAAACATAAAAATATTGAAACTTATTTAAGTTCTTAAAATTTACATGCAACAATGAAAATGTAAAGGTGTATAAGCAAATTAAAACTAACCTGTTCCACACTTTGAAGCAGTCAGCAGATGCAGTTAAAATTGCGGTCTTATCCGATGAGAAGTGAATGGCTCGAACTATTTTACGATGACCATCAAACCCAAGAACTTCATTTTGTTGATGAGCAGTAGACTCAGCCTCATCGGATTTAGGAGCACTTGCTGCAGTTTCATCAAATGTTATTATTTCAATTTGATTTGATGGCAAGCAACAGATTATCTATAAAATACAATAATAAAATAACATGTTTAATTTATTCATTTTAAACTTTTCATGTCACTGGCTGTATGCATTTACATTTGTAATCATACGCTATAGTTTTTTACCTTTAATATTTTATCTCGATCGACGAATGCATCGACAGATTTTATTTTCCCTTCGGAAGCTTTCACAGATTCAGCTCGGCGAATCAAATCTCGTAGAATGTAACGTTTTTCATCATCAGGATTCTTTTTTAGTCGTTTCTTTTGTTTCTTAATGGCTTCCTCTGGCGAACTTAAAATGAATATTTCTATTTCTGATGATTTAGCACCCGTGGATAGTAAATACCGATTATTCACAATTTTAACAGATGCTGTCCTGTCATTTGAGTGACGTAAAACAGTTCCAATGGACTCATTCAACCAATCTTCTTGGATTTCAGAATTTACAATTCCATTTCCATTAACCGAAACTAAGTCTGGTGTAATTTCTGTGAGTTTAACGAGCTGAAGATGGGATTCAGCAATGAGGATGCAATCGAACCAAACATCAAAATCCCATACCTGTAATGTGTAAAAATATATCAAATTAGTTATGTATTCTTTCCTATTGGAATTGAACATAGTAAACAGATATTGAAATATGTACTAAAAATTAAAAAGTCATCTCCTTTACCTGACTAACACAGGCAATTGTATGAACACACTCATTAGTTCTCATATCCCATAAATGTATAGTTGAGTCAATGGAAGATGATAAAAGATATTTGGACTCTTTCCAGAACCGAATTTGTGTTACAGGTCCTTTATGTCCCTTGAGTTTAGCAATTCCAGTCTCACTCACACAATCCCATAATATAATTCTTGTGTCCTTTCCTCCTGAAGCTACAGTCGTTCCAGAGTCATCCCATGCAATACACGTCACACCACCTTTCAAAAAAAAATAACCAGATATGAGTTACATTTTGATTTTTGAAATCATAGATAAATAAATATATATATTTGTCTATATACATTTATAATTCATATAGGTATTATTAATTTGAACATGTAACATACTAGTATGTCCTTCAAAAGTAACTTCAGGATCAGGAGATGCTTCTTCGCTTTTATCCTTCAGATCGTAAATACTCAAAGCACCTCCAAAGTGACCAACAGCGAGAAGAGTTGAATCTTGATTTGGTTTTAGTATGACGGCCGGTGAATCACATTTCATAGTTTTGACCTATAAGGGATTATAATAATAAATGTAATATATTGGTAAATATTATTTGAAGGTACAAACATTCCTATTTTTTGTATATACCTTTCTCTGGAGTCTTCTATCCAACAAAGCGATCTGATGAGTGCCACCAGTAACAACGAAGCGATTTGGTTGAAGGAAACTAGCATTACAATTCTTAGCTGCTACGACACCAAAGATGCCCGAAGATTCATATCGTAGATATTGTTTTGTAATCCCCATTTTAATTCTTAAATGTCTCACACTACTACTTTTTTTTATAAAAAAAAACTGAACTGTTCTTGTATTACTTACTTTGGAGAAGAATATAAAATGATAAATGTTCTACAAAAATGTTTTTATTACACTTGAACTCATGTATAACTACGTCCTTAATAAAATTGTATTATTATTCCTTTTGAAGTGTCCCCATCAAAGCTTCATTTGCCGTGATTTGGATCTCTTGAAAACGCTGTGAAACACGCTGATTAGCTTTCAAGAACTTTTCTACACAAGCATTGGTACACCGATCCTCGGAAGTACTTATATTTCTTCCAGTAAAATCCCAGACACAAGCTCGAAAACACAATTCAGAGACTTTATTATAGTTGGAAAGGAACTCACGAAAAGTCTTGAGTTGACTTGGGTCAAGATTATTTACATCTACTTGACCGTCTGCAGTCGACATAATTTATACCTTTTTCTTTTTTCCCCTATATCTTTCCCTTAAAATGATTTCCCTTTATTTCTTGTATAATAACATAATATTTAACAATGGCGAGATTTAAATTCAATTTAAATACTTTTATAGAACAGGATGATTATAAGTTGTAATTGTGCAAATAGAGAGAAATAATTTGCACACCACAATTTTTCCACAACGTGTAGTCGAATTTGAATTGAAAATTTCTCGTCCTCTTTCGCATGATTTTTCATTGAGAAAAAAATATATGATTTTGGTCAAAAAACCTGTATTTTTTTTCATTTAACTTTAATAACGGTACATTTTGTTAAATTGGGCTTAGTCGCAGTTCGTGAGAATTGTCATTTCGAGTTTGTTGGATTTTATGTATATACAATCAGTTGAGTACAAGTAAAAATTACTAATTGTTCAAAAATCTAATAATTACAGGTGTGCAAAATGATACTGTGGATTCTCTTCGTGTTTTTGTTCTTTGCCTATTTCTTACTTGACGTTAATTATTTCGTTCGAGTCATCTTCACTTATGTCTATGCCAAGTATCTACGAAAGCGAATACAATTTTTGGAACCCTCTGCAATTTACGGTAATTTTGGACTTAATTATTTTTCATCATATTTCACACATTACATTAAATATACCTATAATATACATAGATGCCATTTGTTATCATTTTTATAGGAGTCTGTTTGCCCTCGGATGCAGACTTTATGGTCACCCACATGAACAACAGTCGGTTTCTCCGTGAATATGACTTTGCCCGATTTGATTATCTTCTAAGAACCGGATTTTTAGATATTATTATGAAAAAGGGTGGAAATTTCCCTGTCGCAGCAGTCACTACGAGATATCGTCAACCCCTTTGGATGTTTTCTCTTTATCAGGTATTTATACTTACTGATATTATTGTGTCTATAATTATAGTGTATGCAGTATACTATCGTGAATGATATCATTGTCCTTTTCCGTTTCTCCAACAGGTTGTGACCACTCCAATTTGGTGGGATAACAAAACTCTGTACCTGGACCAGCGTATTGTTACCGTATCCGATTCCATCGTTCGCTCTGTGGGCTACACGAAAATCGCTTTTGTCAAAGTAGATTTTGAGCCCCTTGTTCAAAAATTATATCCAAATATTAAAAAACCAGCAATCCCAGAAGACTTGAAAAAATGGATTGATGCAAATGAGCTTTCCAGTGAGAAAATGAAGAAAAAATAATGGGACTAAAATAAAGAAAGTCCTGTGCATTTTGAATAAATGGAATTATAATATGTATATTATTATATTATATAATACTCAATATATATATGTCAAGAACTTTTTGAATATTAATGCAAGAAAAGACTACATACACACATGTACCTACATATTTATATATTTATACTGCTCATTATACAATGTTGTTTTCACTAAACTATTTATTGTTATTAAAAGTATTATTACTTATTGCAAACTTTGAGTGACGATCTGTACTTCTGTACATACCGTATACCGTGCTTTGCGACTGCAATTTTCATCTCACTTTTCCCCATCAATTTCTTTCCCATATCTATTTTTATCCCTATATATCCGCACATTCAGCAATTTAACTCAAATAAAAGATATCCCTATAATAATAACTTTGGAATACTTTGATCACTCAAGTTTCGAATAGAAGACCTCCCGTTGAAAATTGTTTGTAAAGATGTTGAGTTGGATTGAACATAATCAGGAGTCGAGTCCACATATAAGATAAGCTATGTAAAGACGTATTTATATACAAAAACATTACATACTACTATGTATACGCTGTGTGTTGTTTCTCTCCATAGTACATGCTTATATTGTACTAAAAAAACTCTATACATAATATGTACTACAATATAGAGTTACACTACATATGTAAGTCATATAAAAGTAGCATGGGTCATTACCCAATTGCCTCAGGTTCAGCTGTATACTTTGTAGTTTTATAACACACGGAGAGAATACAGAGCTTTTGAATTATCTCATCGCCTTTACGTCTCGTCAGTGAGTATATATACATAAGGACTTCACATTGCTCTTTTTGCTTTTATCCCTAGCAAAATCTCAATCTTCTGAATTTCAAGTTTATTATTTTCAAATCCGTTTTGTTCTTCCTTTTCCTACATTCTACGAATACTTTTGAACTTGAACGGTGACTTTTCTGCTATATTCCAGCTTTTGAATCCTTCGCCGTGGGATATACTTAGTTAATTTTACATAAAAAAAGTGTGCAGAAAAGTTTTACTGGAGATTTTACAGGTGAGATTTTGTAAGTCCAAAAATTCAAAAATTGGCAATTAATCTGGCAGGTATTTAAATTGTAAGTTTGTATTATTCTAAGTAGGGAATTTCGCTCATCATGAATTGTATATGTCGATGTGTACACTTTTGTACACGCGTCAAAGTGGAAAGGGATAAGAACTTCAATTTCAATACTTCAATCATGAGCCACGCAAAATATCAGAAATGAATGAAATTGGAAATCAAATGGCCTATAATAATTGCATTGTGTCACATTTCAATGTGGAAATGTACATGACATATCACATTACAAATGAGATAAACACATTAAATTTACCATTTAATGACAGTTTTGTCGTAGTTGTCAATTTGTCCTTATTCATTGACGTATATGTACTATATAGGCTGTCGGCATCTAAAGATGTTGAATTACGTAAAATGTCTATATATGCCAGTACAAAATCTCTCTCGGTATATACGTAAGCAATCCAGTGTGTATTATGTACTTACAGACATGCATTACTTCTGTCTGTCATAAAACAAGAACGTGGATTACTCCTTTTAAAAACTACAGAAATATATTTATATGTAATTTTGTTTGATTACTATAGATACACAGACTTCTTAGAGGAAA
Source organism: Gisinianus flammeolus (assembly GCA_034699125.1). Classification (NCBI taxonomy): domain Eukaryota; kingdom Metazoa; phylum Arthropoda; class Collembola; order Symphypleona; family Katiannidae; genus Gisinianus; species Gisinianus flammeolus. Next base: position 50,961 of record JAIUND010000700.1, read on the forward strand.
TAATGTTGGATAATCACAATTGGAAATTGGCAGCGGCTGCAGCCGCTGCTTGTGCCTCCGGCGTTTTGACAGCACGGATTTTGTGGTCCTGTTCAAAGAAGTCCAGCAATAACCCCGAGAAATGGATTCGTGTGGGTCAAGTGACTGATTTTACCATCTATCCTGTAAAATCATGTCAAGGTGTCTCTGTGAAAGAAGTCTCGGCTACAATAATAGGAATTAGAGGTATGATAAATATATAAGTACTTTGTGTATTTATCCATATGCATTTTAAAGCAAGAATGTGACGATGCAGTATACAAAAGGTTTCTGTTTTTGTTTTATTATTATAATATATAGCCCCGGGTACAGAATACCTCAGTGATCGTGTATTTGTAGTTGTTACATCAAAAGGGGTTTTCCGAACTCAACGTCAGTTACCCACAATGGCTTTAATTGGTGTTCAAGTGAATGGGAGTTCTTTGACTCTTACGGCTCCAGAAAAATCTCCAATTACAATTAATATCCCCGAGTATAAACCAGAGCTAGTTCGATCTTGCAAGTAATTTGATAACAAAACTATATAATAATATGTAAGTATGTATATTATTATATTTATTTTGAAAATGAAATAAGACTGTGTCTACTGTATATAATTTTGATTCGTTTTTCCCAGGATTTTCGATGACAATATCAAAAATTCCTTGGATTGTGGAGATAAAATTGCTGCTTGGTTAAGTGAGTTTTTGAGTGAAGATTTGAGGTTATATCGCCATGTGGGTGACCAAACTCAAAGGACAATGGTTCCCCTTCAAAAGAAGTTCCCAACGTTTGTACCAACAGATAAGGTTTGTAAACAATAATATGTATATAATAATTCGATCCAGTAAGTGTGTTAAATAGGGAGAAATTCGTTTTTTAATCAATTTCATGATATTTTGTTGCCGTGCATGTACATATTTAGGGTGCATATCATGATCAAACTTCCTTTATGATGATGACTTGGGAATCTCTGGCTGAATTAAATAGGAATTTACCATTGGAAAAAGCAGTCACATTTGACAATTTCCGACCCTCAATCATAATCAAAGGCATTCCAGAACCTTTTGCTGAAGACATGTGGACCTATATTCGAATTGGCAGTGATGACGGGCCGGTTTTCAAACAATCAAAACCCTGCACACGGTAGTAGATTTAAATTTTTTAAATTAATTTACATAATTTTGATCGGAATTTAAGTATAAAAAATTCGATTATTAATTTATTTTGACGTCTGTGTATATATATGTAGATGCAAACTGACGACAGTTGTTCCATCCACAGGGGAATTCAGTGTTGATGGAGAACCTTTGACAACTTTATACAAGTAAATAATATAATTTTCCATTTTGAAATTCAGAAACAAATGTATGTACATAACTATACTTTATTATTAGTCTAAATATTTTGTATGAATAACTTACTTCTTGCTTACATATATATAGGATGAAGCGATTGTATGGGAATGAGATAACTAATAAACTCGTAAAGAATCAAGCCGTTCTAGGCGTCCAAATGGGGTTGTGGAGAAAAGGAAATTCTATTCGTGTTGGAGACTCTGTATATGCAGCAATTTTATAAAAACATTAAATTGCGTGTTGTAATTGATTATTCATAAACAAATAATATTTAATTCTATTGCGGAATTTTAACTATTCTGGGATTGGGGATCGAGAAAAAGTTATTATAAACATAACCATTACGGAATAAACGCGAGAATATAGACTACAAAATTAAGTACTAATTCACATCTATTCAGTTATTCATACATCATGTCTGATCATGTGCATTTTTTCAGTGAAAATTCGAAACGTTAAAGTGAAACATTCCCGGAAATATTTACAAGCCAGAACGGTTCATATGTACACTGTACATTGTACAGTGGATTCCTGTTAGTGTGCTGTTTGACTGTTTGGAATATTTCATTTCCACTAATATTATTATTAAATTCCAGAGCAGTCAATAGCAGTAACTTTCTTGTCAGATTATCAGATTTTAAGCAGATAAATGCTTGAACGATTATATTTTTACAGTTGACAAAAAAAATTCTATTATAGAATTTCTAAAACAGAGAACGATCACGCGAATAATAGAATTTGACACACTTGACATTGCCCGATTATAATTTATATTATTCTTGGACAGATGAAATAATCGTCATTATTCATAATCTATACATTTTATAATGCTGACCATAAGTACTGCTAAAGTTACTTTAAATTATACTTGGTATAGAACAGCAGACTCAATTTCAAAAGCAGGACAATTATCGGTAAGTATGTATATAAATACAATTTGTATACTGTATACAAATGAAACATCAACAGTATACATGTATCTGTTAAGTAATGATAAGTATTGTTTAAGTAAATACTGTATAGATAAAATTCTATACAAATCTGACTCATAAAATGTGAGCAGTTCATAAACAACACGTATAAGTAACGCACATGTATTACGTGTATTTTTCATATTTTGAAAAATCAAAACTTCTAGGATTTTTGAATGTCTTTGGAACTTCAAATATATAAGCTTCACGGCTTGCCTTTATAAGTACATATACACATGTAGAATCTGTAATTAGTGAACATATTACTAGTATAGGCTGTAAATAAACTTCAGCGATTACACACACACACATAGTCCTGAATCATACAGGCTGGAATGGCTGGATGGCTACAGTGCATAAATATAAATGCACAGCTTAAAATTAACGTTCAATTAGAAGACTCTTGAATCAGTTGAATCGTTTCCATTAAACAGTTTAATTTTTAAACTAAAGGAAGTATAGTACAGCACACACATATAATGTCATTTTAAATTTAAAAATGGAATAAAATAAATAAAAATAAAACTTTATAGATAAAAAAACCATGATGACTTGCAAGCGGCGAGCAGAGACAGAGCTCTCTAGAGATTCCTCGCTGGTTTGTTGATGGAAAAAAAATACCACATTCAACATTTGAACTGCAGTATTTTAAGACTGAGCTAGTACACCTCTACCCGTCATCAGATAGATAGGCGAGTCTGGGAGAGTAGTTCGCACTTCGCAGTCGGTCCTTCTCTTTCTTCCTTCCTTTATTTATGGAAGTACTTTAAACTTTAAATTGATAGAGATAATTTCTTGATTGATATAAGTACCCTCTAAAATATCTGCTATACCTGTGAGTTCAAGTTTAATAACTATTCTTAATATTTCTAGTGCTATAGTATTATTTTTCGTATTTCTAAAGAATTCCGTTCAAGTTCCATAATAAAAGTTTCGTGTTAGTTTTATCTAACGAGTTTCCCAGAAAACAGCATTGCATTGTTGTTATACATTGTACATTGTACTTATACTTATACGATTAGCTCGTCTCGTTTTGTTCTCAAGTCATTCGCACAGCGTGTGTAATTATTATATTTTGCCTTCCACGTTTAGTTTGTGTCAATCCGATCCTTCATGGTTGCAATCAAAACTGTGATTCAACTACTTGAACAAATTCTTTCAAAGATGAGTACAAGGAGAACAAAATACTAACACAGGTATATAAATATTATTATGATGCCATAGTTAAAGTTAAAGTTAAAATCATAATATTAAAGTGCCGGCATTAAATGATACACACATGACATGATAATTTTTTTGTAATTTCAATTTTATTGTATTCTATATAGATTTTGTTTACTCGTCAACTCGACTTCAAAAAATTTAGGACAGCTAGGCTTAGAATGGAAGATTTCTGTGGTCCAATATCCCCTTTTTGGGTACTTTTTTTTATCTTGAATAATATTAAATAATAATGTAATGTAATGTATTGCTTTTGTTATTTACCAAGATATATATAGTACCGGCAAATCATTGACATCAAATTAGCATGTTATGTATAAGTAGATTCACTTGAAAATGTACTTTATTTTCTATAACCTTTAATGTTTAAAGTTAAAAAGCACATTTTCTTCTCGCTGTTGCATCAGCTTCATCGAGCACTATTGTTTGTAAATATGGGCAAAATAAGCCGGTTTTCATCGAAATTGACAATCGTAGTTTAGTTTTTCAATTATAATGTTTTTCAAAATTTATATGGTTTCAAAGAAATGAGGAACATATATGATTTAGTCTTTAAATGTTTAGAAGTATTTTTATAGCAAATATTTACAATACATAAAGTAACACTGTTACTGTAACAGAATGAGTAAGTAACAATACGCAAGAATCAAGAAAGTATAGACACTCTGTTTTCGCCCATAGGCAAAATAAAAGATTTTCAAGTATGTAATTTAGACAACAAAAAGAAGTTTAGTCGTCCTTGGCTTAATATTAATTCATAGTTGTAAAAACTTGTTGTACAGATATATAGTGTAAGTAGTGTTAGTGTAGTACATGTAAGTCTATTCCATTTCGTCTGCAAGAAGTCTTCTGCTCACTATAATTTCCATAAAAAAGGACAAATGGATAACTACATATAGGTATGTATAGTACTCATGTAGGTACATACACTGATCGTGAGTCTGTTACACCTATATACTATATACTATATGCAGAGAAATATTGACATACATGTACCCATTATACATAATCTTTTGTCAATATGATTCTTTACTCATGACCAACTATTTTTTTACAATTTGCTCATCATCTACATGACTGTTCTTACTTTAAAACAACTTGATGATATTTTGAGCACCTTAAGTATAATAAGTATTAAGAAGTGTACACTGGTACTGGAATGTTATCGAAAATAAAGGACTTAGTATTTATGACTGATGATGACGATGATACATCATATATTACAATTTAGATATGTACAATACCCGTCAGAGCGTGAGACCCAAAATGTTTTTAAATTAAAGAACGTCTTCAAAATTCTATTTTTGTTTCTATTTGCAAAGACAGCAAAAAAAAAAACTTCTCGTACTTAGCCAAATATGAAGCGAAATTTGAAGGTTAGTTTGATTCATTCACTTCATTCATTTTATCCTGCTTCACGATTTTGACGACTCCTCCGCCTGTCTGTCTAGTCTAGTCTATATACTATACACATACCTGTGTATGTAGAGGTGTAGACTATACACCATCACAATGTTGATGTTAGTTACGCAACCATAATAATAATAATAAGAGGGGAGGTATACATTCGACTGGAAGGATGACGATGGTGGCGAGCTCGACTATTATGAGGAGTTTTTTGTTGAAATAATTACAAATTACAATAACCTCGATTGGGCATGCAGGTTTTAAACGTGTGCAAAGGTTGTCTGCCCATAGCATGCATAACTAAATTCGAAACGTGTAACGTTTTGAGTGTATTTTATATCCATGAATATTTCTCCCTTTGAAACATTCGATTCTCATACACAAATCAACATTTTACCTATATCATACCACAATGTATTTGACAATATTAAAGTATGATTCATGAAAATAAACACGTGACTAAATGAGACAACGTTAGTAATCCTTTATAGGTAGGTATTCAGTATTCATTTTGTATTAAGATATTTGTTACAGTATTAATATATATATATATTAATACTATATATATATAGATTATGAATATTGAAATGTGTACAGACAGATTTTCTAAAGTTTCAAACTTGACCGATAAACCGATATTTAATGTCTAAAAATTAAAATGTAATTTCAGTAGCATTTGTCAAGTACTATGAAAAGACTTCACTTTTACACCTTTTTCCTGTTAATGTCATGTATATAGATAAGATACATGTGCTTATTGTACATTGTGTTCTGTTGAAAAAAAATTCTGTGCAAAATAGTTTATTGTTGTTAGGTATAGGAGTTATGAGAGAATAACTTGGAGAACTAATACTAATCGCCATGCATATATATTGTATGTTATCATTATAGTACATACTTTTGTGCAGATGTATATACTATGTGTGCACGTGAATCGTATCAGCCCTTGCATTTTGTAATTAGACGATGTACGACGGAAATAACTTAATGCGT